>VNJZ01000309.1:0-27634 GCA_008042795.1 Drosophila asahinai | reverse complement strand
GTGGCACTTCTGGCGACCCTTTGAAGCGTGTGTTGGCGAACGACAAAATGTATGTGAAATTAAAAATCACATTAACTGCCGCGAGGGTAGAGTGGGGAAGGCGAGTCGAGGGTTTGGAAGGAAAAAGCAAGAAAGGGACATGTTTCTAGGCCAAAATGCTACTTATAAAGCAACAGCTAGTGAAGTGATTAAACTTAATATAAAACATAAATAGGAATATGTCTTGGCACAGGTATTAAATTGAAGTTAAAGTAGCTTTAAGCAATTTCAGTTTTAATATTAATTTAATTTTAAAATCAGTTTTATAAAAACAAAATGTAGATCTTGTCAACGGCTACAGCAACTGTCCATTTCGGGAGGTGACCAATATATTTTATAAGTAAGCGAAACGCGGATAATTCTTAAGTAAACATGGGAAATGGAAAATTCACCGAACAACCCTCGCTTATAGCCAGTTTACCGCTGTCCGCTGTCACAGGCCTCGATTTCCACCGCTCCCCATCAGCTGGCATCTTCGTCTTCGTCGTCGTCGCCTTCGTCGTCTCGTGCACTTAATTTAATGACCAAAGTTCGCCGCTCTGGGCATTGCCCAGGTCTGCAGGTCCTGCAGGAGCTGGCTGCGAGTGTCCTGGGGCTCCTTGGCACTCTCCTCGACTGCTTTACATAAGCAGGGCCATGTTTATTTACATTTGTGCAAATTGTTATTTAATTAAATTTTAATACGCTTCATTAAAACTTCTGTCTGCACGCGTTCTTCGCATTTTCTTTTGCCTTTGCTTTTGCGATTTTTCTTCTAGCCTCGGCGAGATGTACTTATTTTATTATGCAATGATAATCAGAAATCAATTTGTTGTGTACACACACAAGCACACACACACACACAGTCTCACAGCGAGGGACTTGGCAAAATGGTCAGCAAACGCGAGTCAAGTCAATAAAAGTCAATTTGCTGCTCATCAGCTGCTGGGACGGGGCGGGAAAAGTACACAGAGATAAAAGGGAAGGAACAAATTTAAATGTTTTTATTGTTGAGATATGATAAAATTAAAATTAAAAATAAAAATACCCTGGAGTCTTTTAGGTCTCACCGATTATTTATTATTTCAGTGACAATTTAATCAAATTCAACATCTATATTTCATATAGAAAGCTTACATGTTGTAAATATATAATCTTCTCAATTTAGATTATATTTTCAGAGAACAAGTTTCTGTTCTTATTTAAATTTTAATAATATAAATATCATTTAATTTATTCTCAGTGCATAGCGAGACGAAAGAAAGCAAAAGCTCCAAGTGATAGAAGGAGAGGACACATTAACGACTCTCCGACAGGACAATACGAGCAAGAAAGTCTGGCGGAACCTCCGGAAAATCGTTTGTCCGTTTAAGTAAATACAAGCACATTAAGCTACATCAACAACAACATCGCTGATGCTGCAGCATCCCCTCAGGAGGGACGATTTCCACTCTATTTTTTCCAGTGTTTGAGTATGTGTATGGGTAAGAGCTACTTGGGCTCAAGTGCAGTTTAAGCACTGAAGGATGCGCTGTAGCGTCAATATAAATGGTTTTTGAAAAACCTATAGCAACGTACCTAATATGGGAAATTCAGGATCCCGAAAAACACACATTTTCTTGGAATAGTAATTTACAGTAATTTATACAACCTTTCGTTAATGATCACACAAGGTCTTTTTGGCTTGACAAATCATATAATGAAGCTTTTAATACACAGTCCGCTTGCCTTGACATAGTTTTCATTTATTTACCAGTGTGTTCATCCTCCTCTCCCCATCAGCCAACAAATTAACCTTTGACCCAGCCAGCATGGCCTCAGGTCGTCGCCTCCTCACATCACTGAGCATTAATAAAGCATTAAAACAAGAGAAAATGGGAATGTGAGTGGGATTGGACATGATCCAGGGGGGCAGTGTTGGCCTAAGACGGGTATTATTGTCCAGATTTAACGAATTGTGAAAAGGCAATTCCAATGAAAATGAAATATTTATGGCATCCCATGGCCGAGGCATATTTTATTCAGCATTTACACATGCGGCCACGTGGCGTATACGCAACGTACACCCACACAGGGACCACACACAGGTGGGCAGTTGAGTTCCTGGAATGCCGGTGGATACGATTACCAATCATCATCGATATGTGAAGCGGCGAACACAAACATATCCCATAACATGGCAGAACTAATCTGGGGAATGTTAATGTCAAAATTTCCACAATTCCGGGAAATTATGGGAAGGGGATTGAGAAGGGGATGCCAAATTTTATCAAAGTCAAAACTAGATGGAAAATTGCCAATGCTTCAGGGAGATTATAATTCTTTTGAGTTCTACCAAAGAGCAAGACCACTTTTCTGATTATAAATTTAAAGCCCTATACATTTTGCAAACGTAAATAGAAGAAACTAGTAAATATTGAAACGCATGAAGCTTAAGTTGAGAATACAATTTGAAGCTGCTATGACAAATCTCATTTGTAAATAAATTTCTTGTGAGTTACACCTTCGCCTACGCAATTCCGGCCAGGATTTCCCAGGGCTTACCCATCATCTCATCATTGTGGCTATCCCTGCGTCACAAGGGAATATCGGAGGTGGCTCAAGGCAACCTCAAAGCTGCGTATCGAAAAAGCCGCACCCACTTTTTAGCCATCCGCCTCAAGCCTCCTCCCTCTTCCCAATCCCAATCTCCGTTTTGGAACCCTTTCTGCGGTTTCGTGGCTAGCGTCAGGACGACGCCACACAACAGCTGCCACTCGCACACGCTGGAAAAGAGGGGCAGGGAGGGAAAAAGTTATTATATCAACATATTAATAAACATAATCCAGAAATCATATACGTCGGCCCGCCGCCTCACGATGACGGGCCAGAGAGAAGGCCCCCAGAGAAGGACGCCCCCCTGAAATGTATATTTTTCATACTTTGTGCATATTAAATTCATTTAAAGATTTGAAACTTTTGCTCGTTTCGCAGTCCAAAGTAAATAGCAAAAGAAAAGCCCACACAAATAAGGAAAAAGTGAAGGAAAAAATGAACAAGGAGCAAAGAGCAAAGACGAAAATGTCTGCAAATGAGTAATAAATGCGGCTGCCAAGTACTCCCAATAAGACCCACAAATAAGAAATGTTGGGGTGCGTTCTGAGCCCCCTCACTCATATATTTCCAGGAAAGACCTCACCATGAAATTTGTTTAGGTCTCCTCTCCTCCTAGGACAGCATTTTGGAAAAGAAAACAAAACAAAATAGGGGAACGGCAGGAAAAAGAACAGCAGAACGTCCTTTTTCGTCCTGTGCCAGCTGTTTGCTTTTTAAAGTAATTTCTCAATTTGGCCGGCAATCGAGTAAGGTTCGAATCCCACCTTTTTGCCCCTTATTGTATGCTAATTGAATGCATAAATAAATTTGTGTTGGCTATTGGCCGGAAAATGGGGAAAAAGCGGCGGGAAATTGGAGCGAATGTTGATGGGAAGTTATTTACAAAGGTGCCAACATCTGATTTTGCACTTTTACGACGGCAACTATTTTGGAATACAGTTACAGGAATTGATTTCACTTTTTCTTGGTGGGTTTGTCTGTTCATTTTGTTAGTTAAATGGGAACTCGAAGGCCATCAAATATTGGCAATTTATCTATTTGGTTCATGTTTGATATTTTTGGTTATTAAAAAGATTTAAAGGTGTATTCTACGCACAGTGATGATACTTACACTGATTTCACCTTAACTATTTAGAACTTCAAGAGCTTGAGCAGGCTCGCCTGCAAATTATAAATATAAACTATGTACTATAGAAATTATTATTATTATTTTTACCAAGATGACAGCCTAAAAAATAAATTAACACAATTGGTTTCTTTCCACCACTTTTCCCAACGATCCCATTTTTCGGTCACTCATCCGTCAAAATCAAAGGCAATGCCATTAGGAGGGTGTCTATATTGAAAATATCCTAAGCAAGGATTCGCATTGTTACTTGTTACTCTTTTTCCTTCCCAATTTCCGGTCGCTGCCACCTGGCGATGTTTGCTTTCAGGCCCTATTCTCTTCTCAGCTGCTCCATTGTCATTCTCGGCGAAAAGCGAGGAAAGGCGAAACATTTAATGGAATAAATAAGGTGGAATAAAGAAAAGTATGGGGGGGGCACATGAAAAGTTTCACAGAGTTCAATCAGGCAACTGGCACTGGCACCCGGCAGACACTTGCAAAGCAATAAAACGAGCAATTTTTACGATTAATGGTGAAATAAAATATCGCTTAGGCGACGCTCCTTACAAAAGGTCCCGAAAAAACCAGTCCTGCGTAACCCACCCACCCATGACGCCGAATCTGGGGTTAATGCACTGCTACAAAATAAAATAATAAAATAAGAATTATATTAGATTGTCAGGTGAGGAGTAAGGGTTCGTAAAATGCCTGAACAATTCATTTTGAAACGAACACTAATTGTTTGAGAGAAATAAAAATGTACGTGTCCCTTAAATTGTCAAAAAGTTAATTTTTTTTCGAGGAATATATTTAATATATATTTCTTGCTTAAAAACTATGACAAATTTATTTCAAACTTTATATTCAAGCTAGATAAGTAATTATTTCGAAACGTTAAGTCTAGAAGTTGTTTGAAAAAGTCGACTTAATAATCCGTTATCAAATCATCATATAAATAATTTAAAAATACGCTGATGTCTTGAAAAGTGCTATTGAAAATTTGCTTAGCCTTGGAACATCCAACAGTTTTTTCCCCAAACCTTTGACATTTGTTTTTTGTCGTGTCCCGCGTCTGGCAATTTGATAGGCGGCATAAAAACATGCCGAAAAGCGAAACCCGAAACCAAAGCAAACGAAATCGCGACATTTGGAGCAACAGAAGCGGAAAGGGGGCAGGAGGAACGCGGATTGGGGAATGAGATTAGAAAGGATGTTGGTTAGGGAGGACTTGATAAGGACTCGGGCTTGGCTACACTGTGTCGCAGTCAGTCGCTCATAAAAATGCCAAATAAAATTGGGAATTAATCAACTGCGCCACGACCTGACCTCAGAGATCTTCTTCCAATCCCCGGAACTACCAAAGAGGTCCTTTGACCCTGACCTCTCCGATAAAGCGATAAAGCTTTAATGGCTTTATGTTTGCCAAGATTTGCGGGCAAAGTTGTTAACCCCATCGGCAGAGCCTTTCTCCTGGCTTTTGTGAGTTACTTATTTTAATGAACTTAATTTCGAACTCAATTGAAATCGATCCGAAATTAGTATAATCCGAAAGGGTGGAATAAAAGGAATAAGTAATAATTAACAAATATGAAAGCGAGTGTGCTCGGTACCCAAAGCCTTGGTAATTAAATTAAAACAAATTCTTGTTTTATCCTCTAACTAAAATTATTAAACCCTCTGCAAGGGCATAACTTCCAATCATATAATATCAACCTCACGATTTCAACCAACAAAATATATATATTTATATTTTTTGTTCTCTGGCCTCCTTTTTTTTGCGAATAATTTATGATTCGATTGCTGCCAGGCGTATATTGTTTTTGTGACGTTCTCATCATGAAAACAGAATCACAACTTCAATAAAAATTCATTCATAAATTATTGTTGATGCGTATTGAATTAGGCAATTGCCACGCCCATTCAATTTACACATCCTACACACACGGCTTCCGGCTTTTCTAAGATTTGTAGTTCAAAATGGTGGAGGAGAAATTTATGCATAAGAAGTTGGGACGTGTGGAAAACAAACTTTGGCCGCTCTCAATATAATTGTAAGAATCTCCTGGTCACACACACACAAAGGGAAAAATGTCAAGTGTGGCGCATAGAAAGCAAGGACGAATGCCTATTTGTTGTTTATTGTGATTTGTTTACATTTTGTTATTGTTTTTGTTGTTCTTAATATATTTCATACTCTGAAGGGCCAGGTCCGCCGGCTAAGGAATGTCCCGGAATGTCCTACATATCCTGTGTTCCATGTATTTGTATTTGTTCTCCTTCCCTATTGAGTGCCAGAAATTTAATATGTGGAACATTCGCTGTCAATGTGGGTGCGGAGCAAGTGTACAGATAGAAAGGAGAAGAAAGAGCGGGGATGATGGTGTAAAAAATGTATTTACATTTTGTCCAACATTCAAACTGAAAGCTATTTATCTCATATTAATTTTGCGGAAATCGGGATTGAAGTATAACATATTATAGTATTTTTTATAGCTATTTAGCTTTAATTTATCTGAAATGCCACCATGACTGACTATAACTTCAAAATCGATGAAGATAATCTTTTATGGATAAATGTTAATTTTAGAACTAGTTTATGAGAAGTTTTTCTTAGTATTAGCAACTTGGCATGAATAATTAGTAAGCAGCTTCTTCCTTTTAACCCATGTGGAATAATTTATTTTTTCGAAATATATTTCATTCAAATTACAAAATAATTGTCTGCTAATTTTAAATCCATCATAGAACTTTTGCTAATCCTTTTACAGAATGCCCAAAAATGCCAGCCAATTTACTTAAGCCCTCATCGCTCAACGTGTCGTATGAGTGATACTACAGAAATTGTTTCCCTTCAATCATTTCAGACCCCTCTCACCTGATTTCGACAATTTGTGTTCTGTTTCAAACAGAAACGGAAACTTTTGGGCCTTGTATCATTTTCTTTTTTTTTGGGACGACCGCCAAAAAGAGAAAACAAAGTTAAATATTTAAAGTTAATAAGCCACACAAATCCCTCACAAAATTAATTAAAACGAAAAAAACAATGGCAACGAAATAAAGTTAGGAAAACATGGGAAATGTTTGACGAAGGACAACAAGGACGACGAGCCAAATGGCAGAAGCGGCGGCTTATGCCTCGCATTAATTAACTTAATACACGACAAAATAAAAATGAGAATCCAAAAAGACAACATCGGAATAAAACGGAATAAATATGCGCATTAAACAAACCCAATTATGTTTCGAATTGCGTGGAAATCGCGGGGGAATGGAACAAACAGATGAGTCAGGCACAAAGTAAAGACATTAACATAAGGACAAACACTTGGCGGTGGAGTGTGTGTGTGTGACATCAACAAAATTTGGGAATGACAAACATAAGGGTGGTGGCAATGGATGGAGCACCCTTTTAATGACAGTGCATTCAAACATTTATAAAAAATAAATCCCTCAACCTCTATTTGTAAGCCTTAATAGCCATAAAAATTGTGAAAGATTTATGCCTTCAACTTTTAAAAATCTAAGTTTAAAAGGAAATTCTAGAGGAATAAAAATAAATATAAAAACGATGTCATAATTTTTAACAAGAATAATAAGTAAAATGGCTCTCACCTATATTTTTTGCTTTTCAGCACATTTAGAATATTTGAAAAGGTGCGGCCGCTGGCGAAACTGACTGGAACTGGACCCCTGAATTAATGATCATGATTGATGTCCGCACTTTCCCCCACAAATCAATCCGCTCATCGAACCTAATCCACCCGCAGTTAACCCGAGTTCAGGGGCCAGCCAGTAGGGTATCGGGTGTCCGGGTAACGGCCTTGGACCAACCCTTTTTTGCCGAAACGAGATTCAGTAAATCTGCATATATAAAGGGATATTTAAGCGGACACGCACACACACCCACACAAGCACAACCCTCGCACACACATTGACAGCCCCGTAATTTATTGCATCGTTTAATTTTTGACAGTCGATGGGGATGGGAATGGGAAGCGGTTCACCAGTGCGTATGCTTGATGTGACCAAACATTCTGTCTCGGCCTTCCAACTGTTGCCTCTGATTTTCCTTTCCTCTGGCCGTTGGGCTCATAAATTGTTTTGTACTCTCCCATTCTACATTTCGAAGTCCTTGCTCACCCCAATTCTTCAATTTGTACCCCTCTCTTCCTTTGATGGCCCCTGGGGCCAGTGTAAGCTGTAAACGGTTTAAACTTTGCTTTTTATGTGCCAAAACTTGGTATTGCCAATAAGGAATCAAGAAATAACTCTACCTTAAAAGGGTCCCGACCATCGAATACCCGGCAATCGAGGTTACAGTTTTTAATAGTGTTCAGATTTATAATTTTAAGGAAACTAGGAATATTTCTAGCAAGTTAAATATCCATTTTAATTCCCTCAAATAGATAAATATAAGATTAAGTAAGGTACATCCTGTTGCAGGAATACAATATACCTTTGATTGCTACAACTATTCGGTATTAAAACTAAATGAAACTGACATAAAAAATAAACACGAATGAAAGGCAAAACTTCGGTTTATAACTTTATGAAAATTGCATCAAACTTCTTGGGAGGGACAATAAAGAAAGTGTCACTTAAGTGTGGAACGGGTTATACAAGAGCAGCAGCGAGACTTGATTTAATTTAAAATCTCACAATTTACGCACTCAATGATAATGTATTGGGGAAGTGTGCGAAAGCCATAAATGTTCGCCTGCCTCCGTCTTTAGGTGTCTGTATCCATATATCATTGCCTAATCCGACATATACCTCCTCCTTACTCGCTGAGTATGTACGTGTCTATGTACTTGCTTATCTCATACTTTGGCTTAAAAATGGTTGTGGAAAATAAGGGGAACGGTGAGGAGGGAAAACGGAAAATGGAGCGGGAGGGTACAAAAAGGGGCGAGGCATGTAGGTGGAGTGGAACTTATTTTGGGTGTAACCGTTCGTAAACACAGCGGAATTATTGAAAGGATCATTTGGTAATTCGCGACAAGAGACATACAGTCACCGAATGAATTTCGAAATGAAAAGTCTATTAAAGTTGTATTTACTATCATGTAATATTTACATGATTTACATTTATATTAAATAATAATGAGTAAAAAATAGATAATATGAAAAAGTATTAGCTGATTGCTATAAGTAATTCAATCATTCGTTAACATGTACTCAAGTTTATCATCACATATTAATTACTTATTGTATGTATTCCCAATGTAATAACCAAATCTATAATAGATATATTTCAGTTAACGATTGCAAAGCTCTATGATTTATCTATGAAAGTGGCTATTAGGGCACCGCCAGTCTTCGTTTTACGGCCAGCCAATTCGCCAAAAAATCTATCAAGGAGCCCCGTGGATTTATGGCACTCGGAGAATCCAATCGAGTCTGTGGCCATTTGTCTTTTCATCAAATGGTATCAGTCCAGTGCCAGTGGTCAAGGATCGGATCGATAGTCTGTGATTGATCGATAGCCGTAAATATCTCCGACTGGACGCGAGTGAGAGAGAACGAGAGGGGTCGGCAACTTGTTGGCTTTGGCCATTTCACTTCCCACTGTGCAAGGACCCTTCCGGCGGAGACAAGGACGAATGCTATTTGTCACAAATCCACCATGACAGCGACAGAGCGCCGTCTCCGTCTCGGTCTCCGTCTTAGTGTCTCACTGTTTCCCACCAAGTCCTCCTGCCTTTTGGGCGCGAGAAGTGCCAACAGATATCAGTCAAAATAGGAGGCCACATTGACACGTATAAGACATTGGCATCGGTTATTGCCTTGGCGGAAGTTGTGCACTCTACAAAAATGGGTCTGAAATCGGAATATTTCCCTGGAAGTCATCAGGTTATTTGCTTTAGAAAACTGTTAAGATCGGGGTTAATTCGTAGAGATCAAGCAAAATAATCAACAATTTTAAGGGAAAGTATTGTATATTATAAAGATTTAAATAAATTATTAAATCAATACTAACTTAAGTAAAATTATACTTCGAATATACGTATTTCCCAGGTAAGTAAGTTAACCTACTTAACATGCTTCTTTTCTAGCTGTGTATGCTGTCGTATCGAGCATCAAGCAATCAGCCTTGAAGGGGGTTTCCGGGGAGGGTTTCTAGGACCAAAAGATAAAGCTGGCAACGCCTCGTTTAGCGTGTTAGCGTTTTTCGATATCTTCATCTAGCTTTTGGATGATGGAAGATTAGTGGGAGGATTCAGGGGAAGTATGGGGCCAAACATTTAGCCATCGCGTTTAGCGCCTCGTCGCGCCTTTGCCACATTTGATTTGTTTCACTCGCATGGGTGGCTGGCTATATGCTACGTTTAGCTGCGCTCCAGTGGACTTGAACTCATATGGATAGGTAGGTAGATAAATGGATCTCCATTTCTGCCTACAGATTGGTTACTCCCCAAACACCGGAATGAAAGTATCGGCTGGCAGAACTCCAATATATTTACACGCTCCATAAGCCTCTGCACAACAAAAGAGTCCGAAATTCGCGTAGGAAGGTACAGAGTGGACAGGTTCTTGAGGCCTTCGTGTCCACTCAATGACAACCCCAGACATCCGCACCACAGCCGAAAGCAAACAAAAATCTATTTAAATGCGGCGCAGAAAATAAGAGAGAACAGGTTGAAGGCCCAAGGAGATCAAAGCTTAATCGACTTCAATAAATAGAGGAGAAATAACAAAACTAAATAAAAGGAAATTGAATGAATTGAAGTGTACGACGGGATAACAAGTGATGGAATTCCCTTCAACTGAGTTTATTTATTTGGATGATCAAGTTACTTGAAAGTTCCTAAATTACACTGGCTAAATTCAATGTATCTAAATTGTTGAATGCTCCATTAGTACCAGTGACTTGTGGGTAATAAGTTGTGCAATTTAATTTTATAACTTACTATATATATTTGAACCCTTTTCCCAATTAAATTAGCTTTCTTTGCTTTTAGTGGCATCAAATCTTTAAATCGGCTTTCCATATCGAACTTCTTCCATCGTCTTCCCCTTTATATGTTTGAATGATTATATTTGTGTCGAAAGAAGAAATGTCCAGTGGAGAGTCCTTTTCAGCGGGTCTTTGAAAGGATTCAAGGAAACAGCATTGGCAAAAGTCGAGAGAAAGTGAAAATGCTGTCAGCTGTCTCTCATCTATTTCCATTCGCTCCAACTCGCTGTGCTGAAGGTGAGACAAGGAATTTGCTTCAATTAATTCTCTCAGAATAAAGAATAAAGAATGACGTAGCAAAGGAGCAAAGGGCGGGAATAGAGAGTCGAGGGGTCGGAGAGAGCGAAAGTGAAAGCCCTCGTCCTGCGATGACGATTCTTTTACAACAGAGTAAGCAAATATTTAATTTGTGTGAATGACCACATCCGTTGTCGTTGGCGGACCCGCTCCACACTGAAAGAAAACTATATTTTTACCAAGCAGCCACAAGTTTAGCCTAATTTAGTTTTCAGCTGGAAACTGTTGGAAAGGCCTTTGTGTGCTTTTGACTCTGTTCCTTCCTAATGTTCCCTGTACTTTATAAAATAATGTTGTTTTAAGTAGTAGCAACTTAGCGACAAATAATGTTTTGGCTCAAAACGCTGAAAATTAAATGAATATATTGTCCCAGTGATACGTCCTCGGTGGTCAACACATACGGGTCAGAAGGTCAGGGCCCGAAAAATGAATGAAAATGGCCGACTGGCATGACAAAAAAAAACCTGAAGTGTGAGCCGAAGACAGGAAGACAACCCAACACGCAAAACCCTACAAGTGAATGAAACAGCAAGCCGAAAGCAGCCTGTGGAAAAGCGGAGGGAAAACTATGGGTGAAAGTTACGGTTACTGGCACTCACATGCCACATTAACTTCGGGAGGGGTCTCTCTGTTTCCTTACCTTTGCCCCGCTAATGATTTCATTAACAAAATCAAATTAATCTTCTCTATGGACAGAACTACTTAGTATTTAAGCAGGAGTTATGCTTACCGACCACCGTAGACGAGTCCATGAAGGCGACTATCCTAGGGGGTGTTCTGGGAAAGTATTTCGCTGGAGTTTTAGCTTGTCATTTGTATAAAATATAAATTTATTAAATAATAAATATTATAAAAAAATATATATATACAAACCAATAATTCAAATAAATAATACTGTAATATAATAATACTGTAATAAAAAAAAGAATACTGTATTTTATACAATATAGCAACCCATAAGTAAATTACTTTTACTAAATTTTTTATATGTTCAAAATTCAGTATTAAAGACTTGGAAAGATGGGATAGCGAACCTCTACGTAATCATAAAAAATGCCTTGAGTTGCTTGTATAATAAATTTAACTAATTTTTCTGCAAGCTAATTTGTTTTTTCTATTTTCCAGCGAACAGCTTTCCCAATGCGGAACACAAATTGCGCTGATATGACCAACTTCGTGGATGTTCAGACAGACCCACAATTAGGTCCCAGGCCCGTGCCACGCCCCCTCCCTCAGATCTAGACACAGACACGACACATGCATTGTTGACTTCATAATTTAATGCCAGGGCCACGCCCACTCACCGTAGGATAAGAGGGCGGAGCGGCTGCTGCTTAACCCTTAACCCGCTGGCATATTTCCACATTTCTTTTGTTCCACATTTCTCGCATCCTCTCCTTGGCGTTGCTCGAGCAACCAGCAATCCTTTGTGACATTTGACTCGTCACACGCACACACCCATGCCTACACCCACACCCACACCCACACACACACCCACACACACACCCACACACACACCCACACACACACCCACACACACACACACAGGGACATGTTTGGCAGCGACTGTAACATGCATATTGCTTACATTTTGGGCGTAAAAGTTTTATTACTTGGCCTGGCCCGGGACACAGGACAGAAATTATAAATTGGCAAAAGTTGTAAAACTTTTTAGCCGCAAAGGAGACGGTGGCGGGTTGGACGGAAGTGAGCGAAGATTGATCATAAATTTTAATCAAACAAAAATACCTCTTAACGAGGTGAGATAAAAGTGACGACCTTCAACTTCAAAAGTTTCTGATATCAAATTTTAAGACGATTAATAGTAACGTTAACAAAAATAAATTACAAATAATTCATCCATTTCCGATGGGCAGCTATACTTCTGCAGATACCACGTAAAAAAATCGACAACACCGAATACTACCATATTTTTCAGATCTAGTATGCCTTGAAGAAAAAAGTCCGCTTCTGAAAAAGCTGTCACTGAGACCTGCCTATGGAATAGAGCCCTGACTTCAGTCGTAACACAGAAATTCATCTGAACACACCTTTCGAAGCATAGAAAAAATTGTGAGTGAAAATTAAAAAAAAAAAAAAAAATTATTTCAGTAATTTGAGAAAATAATACTCTCCACCCTCAGTTCCCAGCTGCAGGCTGACCTTTTCCTCCCCCAGATTGTATTCGCCGCCTTCGTCTTTGTTTTTGGCAATAGACGTAGGATTTGTCCACCGGAGTGGCCGTGACGCTCGTGGCCAGCTTCTTATTGTCCATCAGCGCTGCCTGGAGCAGCATCGTCAGCTTGGAGTCTTGACGCGGTATGACATCGATGTATCTCTTCTTCTGCAGCGTGCTGGCCGCACCCAGACAACACCCAGAACAATCAGCGAGATGTTGATGTTCTTGGCTTCCTTGAGACGGCCGGCGGTGCCAGTGTTCCTTCCCTAGCTCGGAGCCCGCCAAATCGCAGAACTTGTTGCAGCTTTGAATGGTAATGCCCGAGCGATGCCACATGATCATATCCACGGTGAAGAAACAAGAGCGACTGGGATTGGCATTCACCGAGGTGGCGGCAGACGCTTCGCCAGCTCCCTGACCTTGAAGAACACGCGGGTCAGCTCCTTGACGAACACCTGGCCAATGTTCCACACAACCTTTAGGTTGTTGCGCGGCCTCTCCCCCAGCCTGTTTGTGGTGGAAAGGCTATAGGCTCGTAGACCACCTGGTTAGATATGTCCACAAATGCGACCAATATCTGGTTGGAGTCTTTCTGGTCGGCCTCCGGGTCGACAGTGTGATCCTGGTTGGGCGTTCAAGGGGAGAGACAGATCCAGCAGCTTCTTGTGAATCTGGAACTCATCCAGCACGGTGACGTTTTGCAGGAAGCGATGCAGTCGTTGATCAGCTCCAACTTGAGGAAGTGAATTGGCAAATGGAAAGGTAAGAATCTTTTTCTTCCTCGCGTATTTCTCGGTTCGTTCCTAGATTTCCAAAGCTAATCGGCAATTTCGATTATTTTAACCGATAGGACTCTGCCTGCACTGCAGCCCTGGTCTTAGCTCTCATTTTAATTTCTGATGAGTTGTCAGCCCTCGTAAGGCGTCTGAACATTTGCGTGAAAGGAAGCTAATTAACTTGAATCTTTTATTATCAGAGTACGGCGCAGCATGGAATCCCAAATGAAGTCGGAGATGCCCAAGCGGAGAGTACGAGTGTGGACACCGGGCCGCCGGTCTTCCTGCGTCTGCGTCCCGTGACTGACTTGTCCAAGGCGTATTCCATCTCGTAGGATGATCACTGTCTTCACCTCCATCTTCGCTACGTTGACCAGCGCGTCATGTACGACATTTGCGTGGGCCCCAGGACCAGCGAGGTAGAGTGCGTGACCATTATGACCTACGGCACTTCGGGCTCTGGAAAACCACTGATAGAGCTGATCGGCGACTGCATAGCTTCCTGCAAACGACACCTTGCTGGAGGAGTTGCAGATTCTCTCGAAGCTGCTGGATCTGTCTCCCACTTTGAACGCCCAACCAGAATCACACGATCGACCCGAAGCCCTCCCAGAAAAACTCCAACCTGATATTGGTCGCATATGTGGACATCGCAAACCAGTTGGTCTGCGAACCTATGGCCTTTCCACCGCAAAAACCTAAAGGTTGTGTGGAACAACGGCCAGATGTTCAAGGAGCTGACCCGCGTGTTCTTCAAGGTCAGGGAGCTGGCGAAGCGTCTGCCGCCACCTCGGTGAATGCCAATCCCAGTCGCTCTTGTTTCTTCACCGTGGAGATGATCATGTGCCATCGCTCGGGCATTACCACCCAGAGCTCCTACAAGTTCTGCGATTTGACGGGCTCCGAGCTAGGGAAGGAACACTGGCACCGCCGGCCGTCTCAAGGAGGCCAAGGAAACCAACAACTCGCTGATTGTTCTGGGTGTTGTCTGGGTGCGACCAGCACGCCGCAGAAGAAGAGATACATCGATGTCATACCGCGTCAAGACTTAAGGCCGACGATGCTGCTGCAGCCTGCAGGCAGCGCTGTTGGACAAGGAGAAGCTGGCCACGAGCGTCACGGCCACTTCGGTGGATGAGAAGAAAGTTCTTCGGCATTATTGGAAACCAAGTGCTACGGTCATACGTACTTTAAATCATCTGTTTTATATTTGTTGACAATATAATTAATTTGAAAAACAAGACACTGCACAGATTTGCAGCTTTGCTTTGGAATAGCTTTAGTTTATTTTTCCCCTACTATGTGTGCAACATTCATTCCTGGATCGACGACCAGGACAAGGGGTGCTCTACCGGCTGCTGATATTGATTCTGTTTGCACCAAATATAATTCACCATCTGGGTGGTTACTTTTAAGTCCATCGATTGTCTGGGAGGAACGTACTTGACCCTTGAACTAAGCCAGTTGGCAAAAGGAGTGCACTTGCCGAGAAAAGGCGCAAAGTTCATTAAGCACACAATTGGCTAACTGCTCAATAGCTGGCCACCCGAAATTCCACGCTCCCGTTCAATTTGTCTCCGTGTTTTCGAGGTTTCGGTTTCCCCGGTTCTCCGGGTCCCCAGGATCTCCGCTCCTTCAGCTCGCAAGTATCCCTCGACGGACAGTGGCCGCAGAAAAGCAGAAATTCCCAGAATTCCGGAAATGAATGTGCGCAATTTCGGTTCGGGCAAACAGAGAGCCGAGGACAGTCAACTATGTATATATTTTGGGTCCCCAGTGCCGGGAAAACGCATGGCCTCGGCTGGCTGAGTGTTGGCAAGTGGGAGCTGGTCACATTAATGGGACAGAGTGTGTTGAAATTGGAATGAATTGCAGCTAATTGAAATGAATTTGATGCGAATTGGAGTGGGATTGAGCTTGATTTGACTGAAGTACTTGAGGCAATCGAGTTGAAAGGAATTCGGGTGGAAAGTCACAATTATTGCTTAATTAATAAGATCCATTTAGGAATTAAGTTTAATTAAATATTTCAAAATGTAGGATAATACTCTTTAACTGTTGTAGAAATGGAACTACATGTCATACGTATAATATTAGAAAACAAATGCCACCCATAAGTTTGAATTGTAACTATGGAGAGTAAACCGAATATTTCCATTTGCTTCCAGGCAACTCGAGCCACTCACCCTTTTCCTGTGGCATATATGGCATTCCGCCTTAACTGTTTGTAATTTATTAATCAATTATTTAAGAGTGTGCGGGGAATGGGGCTGAATTTCAGAATTTCACTCGATTAGCATGCAGCAGGAGCAGCAATCGCCGAAAGCCACAAAGCACCAAGAGCTCCAAAAACACACAAGTAGGATGTGGATGTGTGGATGAGCACTTCAAAGCAGCTTTGGCCCACGTTTGTCTTTTCAGCCCCTTCGTTGCCACTCACTTGGAATTCTCGGAATCGAAAAGCCATTCGCTTTCATCTTGATAGCCCTGATGAGCAGCCACGATGACGCCCAATGTGCCAGCAACAACGCGAACTTAACTTAATTAACTAATTGTGAGGAAGGCATTCTTCATATTTCATCGCGGACCAGGGAGAACTCGGATCAAAATGTCGCCTAACTATATTCAGGGAGTACTTAGCTCTCGGCTTTCGGGGACTGCCAGAGGGTGTTTCCAGTATACTTTTCACTCCAATTTGGTGTTAAGTTATTAACATATATCGTTGGAATTCGGAAATTCATGTTTTGAAGCAACCTCTTACCTCATCACTATCTGTTGCTCCTGACCTAACAATAAATAATGCGAATATCGGAATTATCGGTCGTTTCGAATCGTTCTTCATTCTCTAATGAAGCTTTTGAAGAGCCTCTTAACAGTCTCATCAGTTATCCCTTGAGTACCAAAGTAAACTCAATTAAATTCACACTACACCTGACCTGATTCTCTCCCTTATTCATTCAGTGCATCATTAAAACTGTTTTCGCTCGCACTTAACTTTCCGAGTGACACGTAATCCGGGCTTAAGTGCAGAATTCGTTCGTAGAATTTGTCAAATATTTGCATTGAAAACAAATTAAGATGTGCGTTTGCTCCCACATTCGATTATCATTTTCGCTAGACAGGCAATTCACAAATCATTTGTTTACACGAAGCTCTCTGGGTCTTTGTTTTCACTCCTCACGCTCAAGTGATGTCAATCAATTAAATTTACACACCAGGACAAAAGGACAAAAAGACAGAAAGACGGAGGCTGCAGGAAAACCAAACTCACTGGCAACGCTTTGTACATTTTTCATGATACTCTCGTGTGTTTTCCCCCGACTTTTCCAGGGAAAGTGCTTTGGCAAAAAATTTGTAAACGTGTTTATCTTGTTTCGCCCCTGTCTGTCTCCGTCCCTGCCCCTATGTGGGCAAAGTGAGCTTATGAGTGGTTAGGTGGGCGGGAAGTGGCCCCGGATGAGCTGGGATGAAAAAAAAACAAAAAATACAAGTAAAATTAAATAACATTTGCATCTGACTGAGGTGATATTCCTAAGCTTTATGGCTGCATTTTTATTTAGTCGACTTTTAAGAAGCCAACGAAAACAGCTAAATGTTTATGTCCCAACTGATTAGTCAGCATTTAGTCCTTGGCATATTTTCAAACTTGAGCCAATTAGAGTTTCAAATACTTTAAATTCAAAATGTTAGGAAGAGTTGTATAAAATCTCCTATTTTCAGCAACTGTGAAGAGGGCTCTGCTTAATGTTTAACGTTTAACTTTGTGTTCCCGATTAGCACAAACTCAAATGAGTCCACTTGGATCCTCACTGCCACAAAAACTAGACCTCAAACGGAAGTTAGTTTCCAACATATTTTGCCCCAGAGAGTGGGGATACTTTCCTTATCTAGGAGGTATGAGTCCGGTATGAGTCCGAGCTGGCGCCTGGAAAATATGCAACCGATTTGGGCTCTGGAAAGGGGTGAGCGTGGTCAAGGACTTCGGAGTCAAGGGTTTATCAGCTGAGGAGGGGGAGTGGAAAATAACAAAGTGGATGGGTTACTCGGGGAGTACCTACAAGGGAGGTCTGCTCTGCTTTGAAGGGATCCCAAACATCTTGACTGACTGCACTTTATGGTTCATTTTGCATGCCTCAGATGAGCCCGGGACTGGACCCCAGGAAAGGGAAAATACCAGGCAGGGAAGGGGAGAGGGATGGGATAGGATTCAGTTACATATAACCCAAGTTGCTCCTCCTCCACGCCCATGACTATGCGATTTGGTATTTTTACTGCTGCGTTCCCATTTGCGAGGCAGAGAATTTTGAGTTGCTTTTTCATTTTTAATGCCGCATCTTGGACTCGGACAATGTTTGAGGGGGGCAGGGGGCGAGGACCACAGGACTTGTGTGCGTTGTCCTTGCCTGCAGCGTTAAATTCTTGTTCAAACATAATGGAAGTTTTTTCATATTTATCTTTGTGCTTTAAAACGGAATTCAGCCAAAGAAATTTCTCCTAGTATTGAACCTCTTCCAGTACTTTAGTTTTCATAATATTTCCAGGACTGCAAGGACCCTTAAACAAATAATTAAATAGACATATTTGCACGGACTAGAGCCTATGCAAATTATGTTGAGTTATTAATTTCTACAATTTCAAAGCCAAACTATTAAACAAATTGTAATCAAAATCCTTTAGAATTAAAAGCCCTAATAATATTAAAGTTAATTGTATCGATGGTTTCTATTTAATAACTATAACAATGATATATTATTTCATTGCATTGATTCTGATTCTTGATCATATTAATAAGCTGAAAAGCTTTCAAGTTCCGGATATAAATATTTATACAAATGAGTCAGTATCCTTTTTTTAATTAATATTCTATAATTAAAATTTTTGCATTGAAGGCTCTTGCCTCTTTAATTTGATTTTCCAAATTCCAAATGGTAGTACCAGCATCGTGTTGCAATTAGCCACAATGCATAAGGTCGCAACCATCACAATTTTCAATTGAAGACGCAATTATTTCAGTTGATTTGGCCTGCATTGACACGACTGTGGTTTGCCTTGAGGCAGTTGTCCTTAGGACCTTGCAAACACTTAATGGAGGCGGACCAAAACCACCTCAGTCACGCTCTTCCTTCCCAGTGTCGCACCAAATTCGACCAATTAAATTTAGCTGCAAATTGCACACACATTAAATGTGTAGTTTGGGCGGCAGGCAAAGATGTCAATTAAATGCATGTCGCATGTGGCATGTGGCATGGTGAAGGGAGCTTCGCGTGCTGAGGAGAGACACCTTGGATTAGTTCGATGCAGTGGCTCCGAGGGGACTATTAAATGCAATTGGATTAACTCAGGCGGATGCCTGTGATTATTTAACAAAAAACTCTTCGTTGTGTTACTAATATAACATATTACATTCTGATTGAAAAACGGAGCTCAAAATAGCATGAAAAATTATCTTTTGGCTTTTTTTATAGGGTTTTTCTCGTGAATAGCTTCCTGATATTTAAATAAGAGTTTTTCAGAAACCAATTCTTTTCATGAGGTTTTTGATAGAATTATTTCAGAGAATTTTCAGCTTTCTGAGAATAGCCCGTATTGTTTTTAACTTTTTGTTTTTAATTCCGTTTAATTTCCTAAAATCTCCGTATGCTTTGATAATTAAGACTTGACCAAGTCCATTCCGGATGTGGGGTTCATTAAAAGGATGAGTCTTTATTACCGGCCCCAGTTAAACTGACCTTTTTCTCGAAAATACTTGGGACTGCGACTAATTCAATTACCGGCTTTTCAATTTAATTTCCGCTGGCACTTACCTGATCTTGATTTCTTGCAGCCACCGAATGTCAAACTCAAAAATTAAGGGAAAATTCCGAAAAATGGTTGTGAAAACATTAGCACAAACAAAACTTAAGACGGGTCTTTTATTTAAGGATAGACTTTTATCCGAATTTGTTTAGTATTTGCTCTAAAAAACTGTTATCTCTCTTGGCATTTCTTTTATTATTATTTTAAAGATGAATTAATTTTCACTATAACACTTAAAGAAAACTGTTAACTGTTGCGACACCGATAAAAAATTTATGTTTCAAACTGAGACTAATTTGGAATTATACGAGCTTCACTCTTTTATTCCGGTTCCTTTTTCCACGAATTCCTTTAGTCCGCCGGATAACCGTCGGTCAGGACATTCGCGAGCGAACTACCGCCTTCCAAAGCGAAACAGTCGCCAGTGGGCCAAGCTCCAAACAAAAACACAGGACGAACTGCCGAGCCGAAGGACACGAAGGATGCGACTCACTGCGAGGCCGTGACTCAAGTTGAGTGAAAGCCAAAAAACTCAAAACAAAAACGCCTGAGAGAGTGCGGCAAATGTAACAAGTTTGAACCATTTGAGGGGAAAGAGAGGCTGCCAATAATGATGTTTTTATACAATATTTAACATTATAAAATATTGTTTACTTATAAAACTAAATAATTTGTTCATCATTGCCATTACCTCCCGATATTAGAATTGAACATTAGTTAAAAGAAAAGTATTTCAATCATTATCTATTTATAATCTTTTAATAATGCATTTTATTATTTTTTTAAACTGTATTATGCATTATAAATAGGATTAAGTATTTGTATATTTATTAAGCAACTATACTTAATATTCACGTTGTACTTCCATACATTTACTTCGATTTAAAATTTGGAATATACAATATTATAAAATATTTGTATGTATATAAAAATGAAAATATGAAGAACCCGGAGCAGCAGAGCACGCAACAGGTGCGCATTCAAATTCATTCCCAAAGGACACGAGCTGGGAATGTAATATTCGTAAACAGAGTAAACGAAGTCGACAAACGAACTTCAAATTGAGTAGAAACTCGTTTTGAGTAGCTTTTTCTTTATGAATGAAAGTGGATGGACACGGACAGAAGCCTACAACGATTGATTACCAATACGATTTATCTAATAACACACATAAGGTTTGCATTTATATTTTCCATTACTTAATTGAATAACATTGCGGGTGTGCACATTTCTGTCTCAAATTTCAATAGCATCCATCTATACAAATAAAAGATGTTTTGCTTGAGTGTTTTCAGTTTGCGCGCGCGCTAGAGGTGGATTTTTAGAAAAAGCTTTGCATCCTGCATTAATCGATACATTCATGGTATCAGCACGATGGCGGCGAATAAATACCTAATGATTTTATGATTGATTTTAGCTAACGTTTATTCAGTTATGTATGGAGTTTTTTGAGACATATGTATATATTACTTTGAGAGGAATTTTACTTAAATTAAGTACATATTTTTAAAACACGATAATTATACATGCAATTTAGTGTTGGGTAAATACTGCTCAAAATGTCTTTTGTTCCTCGAATTGGATTTTCGTTCTTGGAAATCGTCATTGTCAGGGTCAATGTGGTTGGCATGTCTATAAAAATATATCTATGTTTAACCTTGTCTAACAATAGAATAAAAAATTGATCAAACTTGTGTCACGCATTATCTGTCAAAGCAAAAGGAAAATCGAAACTAACGACCGAATTGTTGTCATCGTAAAGAAGTCATAGAAATGAAACAAAAAGCGTGAAAAAGGGCGAAGGAAATGGGAAAAATGTAGTAGGGTTTGAACCAGGAAATAAAATAAAAATCTGTTAATTAAGGGTTTGAACCATGAAATAAAATAAAAAACTGTTCATTTTGTATGCTTCCACGAAAAATTGCGCTGTGTTAGTAGTTAATTTAAAGGGAAAATTTAGACATAAGAAAACGAAGTGTTATATTTAAGTGTTATTTCTTTCAGGTGTTCTTTTTTGCTTTTGTGACACATTAAATGGATGGAAGATATTTGCAAATAAATATAAATAGGTTGTTGGGCTTAATTCATTCTGAAATGATGTCGCTCTCATTCACTCTACTTCATGTTATCCATCCAATTTCGGGCCAATTTATAATTTCAATCATCTTTTTTATGTGGCTCATCAAGCTGTCAAGCTCCTGCGGCAAGTTGATTAATTTCGCTGAGTGTCTGAGGAGACGCCGCGTTTATGGACAAATCCCAGGAGCAGTTTTTCGGGTCGGACTAAGGAACATTAAGAATATATGCCCTCCCGCCATTCATCACATGCCACACACTTCAGTTTATGGCTTTTTATTAGCATCTGTGGCAAGTTTAAACGCCTTAAAAAATAATAATAAAAAGAGAAGTTTCTCACTCAAGTTAGGCAACTTTTATTTATGACGATTGTGTTGTAAAATTTCATGGACAGCCCTTATCCATTATGTGAATTCATAGGTTCTACTTATTCGAAGTGGAAGTTTTATAACCCCTGGGGAAAGCTTTATAGTTACTCTGCTCTAAATATTTGGTCAAATTTGAATGCATTTGACCTCTTTTCGGATCATTGGTATCTTTTACACTCAAAGCTCGGAATTGAGTAAAGAAAAACGATTTGAAAGTCATTGTCAATGACTTTCATTTTTGTTTTTTTTTTTCTTTTAAGCGTTTCTGAGAAAAACTTGGTTGAAGCAGCTGATATTGTTTTTGGCTGGAAGAGATTTTTGCAACTATTAAGTTTGTGAGTGAATAATAAAATTAGTCTGTCAGAACATTTCTCTTTATTCAGAATAGTGGAGCATTTAAATTGTATATCTGTCATGCTGAAATCCATACCCCCATAATTACCCAGTAATAGGCATAATAACGGCTGAAGCAGTTGAAAGCTGCAGAAATCCGTGGCATTCCCCGAAGCCCCGGGACTTGGATACAGATCTGGATCCTGGGGAAGTGTCAGGGCGGATTATGTCACTCGTTGTCGCCACGCTGTCCTTGCTTCTGTTGCCGTTGTTGGTGTCGATAACAAACGACGTGTTCATTGGCCATGGCCAACGAGTAATCCCAATAAAGTGATTTCGATGCCATAGCTGTCAGGCACTCTCAGCCCCCTTTCCGCTCTCAGAATATGAATGCGAAGGGCGTGGCAACGATTATTAACAATTCCGGCATGGGGCACGATTTCATTGATTCACTGCCCCAAAAAGAAATCCATATACATTTATAAAGTAATAAAAAATAAAAATTATTTGTCTTATTTTTATTTTTTTTTGTAACCTTGCAAATGTTAATAAAGGTATATATTTCTAGAGGAACCAAAAGGAGCTCGGCTCTACTTGGAGGCTCTAGCAAGGGCCTCACCACTTAACCCTCCCTAGAGGAAAGCTAAATTATTAAAATTTCAAAGAAATCTATTTTGCCTAAAGCTCAACATATTTTAATAGATTTAACATTAATCAGAATATAATAAAATAAATATTAATTAATATAATAATGTAATAAAATCCAAAGTTTGTAGATGGCATGTTTGTGAACTGTTTTGTAGATTGTCTACTTTAAACAAAAATAGTTTTAACTATTTCGACCTACTTTTGATTTTTTGCAGTGCCTCCTTTTCCGTTTCATTGCCTTTATCTGGCGTTTCCAAATACGAGTGTGTATATATTATTTTGACTTGCACCTTTATGCATATTTGGCTTTGCCGTGTGTGCTTTATGGGTTTTACTGCCTGCTTTCCGCTTCTCCTCATTTTTAGCTTTTCCGGCGGAGCGAGCGAGGGGAATCCCCTTAATCATTTACACTTGGCTTGGTGGCAGCCACCCAACCGCACGCGCAATCAAAGAAAAATGAATTTAAATGAATTTTATGCCTGCAGCTCATTGTTGATATGCCGAAATGAATGAAAAGCGAAAAATGCAGCATTAGGAACCAATTCGATTCCAGCTCGGAGCTGAAATACTTTAAAAACCAAACACAGGCAGCTCTTGAAAGTTTCAAAAATAAGCCAAAGTTCTTAACAATTCATAAAGTTGGCCAAAGCCAGGAATTTAATGCAAGGGATTTAAATTACATTACATTACAAAAAAACATTAAATGAATATAATTAAAAATTAAAATTGTTTTTTAGACCGAAAACCAAGCACAAATAGCTCAAGAAATAGTATTTTCCATTAGTATTTTATATTACATACCTCAACTGTTAACTTAACAGTCTGGTATTAAAATACTAACTGTTGAAGTAAGCTATTGCGACCTCACATTATTTGTTTACATTTAGCTTAATTTTGAAGGAACTTTGTTAAAAGAGAGTACATTTCAAATTAACAAAGTTTTATGCAGGTAGCTTAAGTTTTACCCGATCTCTCCTATGAAAGGTATAGAATGTTCAATCAGAATTTACCTATCTACATATGTATACATACATACATATATAATTACAATGGGCAAAGTTTCATTTTGATATCTTATAAACAGAGCA
This sequence comes from Drosophila asahinai, assembly GCA_008042795.1. Taxonomy (NCBI): domain Eukaryota; kingdom Metazoa; phylum Arthropoda; class Insecta; order Diptera; family Drosophilidae; genus Drosophila; species Drosophila asahinai. The sequence continues at coordinate 3,394 of VNJZ01000309.1, read as the reverse complement.
AGTGATTTATTTTTCCAAAAAATTTCTCAAATTTCCCATAGTGAGCTGGTGAAGTGAAGTGGATGCAACCGGGATGGGTTTTCCATAGATAGAAATGGAAGGGCAGTTTCGGGGACTTGGCAAGTGTCTGGTACTCATATCTGGTCAGCATTACGGGTCAGCGCTTCTGACTGACAATTTTCGATGCAAATACAAAAGCCGCTGACATGGCAGAAGATGGCAAAGGGAAAATCCTGCGAACGGTAACAGACACATACAAATAAGCAACGGGTCGCACAGACAAAAATATAACAAAATTAATATGGTAATAAGGCCACAATGAGACAGGTATCCAGCATTAACTATTTCTGAAATTATTTATGTTTATTCTATTTGGGTAATCGGGTAGAAGGACAGCTTGCAAATGGAATACTCGCAACTCGAACTCATATTTATGAGTTCTAAGAGAAGCGACGATTGCATGAAACCACAGCTATAAAAAATAAACCGACGATTCGGCAAGCGCTCGTGTAATTTACTTCCAAAATAATATTTATGCGTTCTTAATAAAACAAAAGTTGCACATAATATTTATTTTATAACTTATTTTTTCACTTCTAATATACCAACAAAAGAACACAAAATAAATGAACGTTAGCTAAAATCATTAATCAGTTTGGTATTTATTCGCCGCCATCATGTTGATACCATGAATGTATCGATTTGGGCAGGAGGCAAAGCTTTTTCTAAACTTTCACCACTAGCGCGCGCGTAACTGAAACACTCAAGCAAATCTTTTATTTTTATAGATGGATACTTTTTTAATTTGATACAGAAATGTGCGCAGCCCCAACGGTATTAAATTAAGTATTGGAAAATATAAAAACAAACCTTATGTGTGTTATTACATATTACGTATTGGTAATTCATCGTTGAAGATTTCTGTCCGTCCACTCTCATTCTTTAAGAAAAGCCACTCAAAACGAGTTTCAACTCAATTTTTGGTTCGGTTCTTGGCTTCGTTTACTTTGTTTACAAATATTACTTTCCGAGCTCGAGTCTTTTGGGAATAAATTTGAATGAGCGCCTGTTGCGTTCTCTGCTGTTGCCGGTTCTTCATATTTATATTTCTCTCTATAACATATCCAGAATATGTTATTATTGATAAATCGGAATGTTTTAGATTTAAATAAATTAATACAAGAAAGTTAAGCTGCCTAATGATAAAAAAATATTAGCTAATAAAAAAGAGAAGAGGATTTTCAGAATGTTTTATTTTGCTTAAATGGAAGAGCCAATCGAAAATCTGTAAAGTAGGTATTATATTGTTAGACATTATTAAAAACAATTAACTGAATATTTATAAACACATATATATTTTTTGAAATATTGTATAAAAACATCATTATTGGCAGCCTCTCTTTCCCTTCAAATGGTTTCGACTTGCTACGGGATCTCTGTTTTCAGTTTTTTGGCTTTCACTCAACTTGAGTCACTGCCTCGCCAGCAGGCGAGCAATTGAGTCGCTTCCTTCGGGTCCTTCGGCTCGGCAGTTCGTCCTATGGTTGGGCTTAGACTTTGGCCCACTGGCGACTGTTTCGCTTTGGAAGGCGGTAGTTCGCTCGCGAATGTCCTGACCGACGGTTATTCGGCGGACTAAGTGAATTCGTGGAAAAGGAACCGGGATAAAAGAGTGAAACTCGTATAAATCCGAATTAGTCTCAGTTTGAAATATAAATTTTTTATCGGTGTCGCAACAGTTAACATGGGCTCCCGCCCTTTTTTTTAGTGTCATAGTGAAAATTAGCCCAACAATAAAATACAAAATAAGGAATGCAAAAATAGATAACGAATTGTTTAAAGCAACTACTACAAAATTCGGATAAAAGTCAATCCTAGAACGAAAAACCCGGCTTAAGTTTTGTTTCTGTTAATGTTTTTACAAGCATTTTTCGGCATCTTCCCTTAATTTATGAGATTGGCATTCGGCGGCTGCAAGAAATCAAGATCAGGTGAGTGCCGGCGGAAATTGAATTGAAAAGCCGGTAATTGAATTAGTCCCAGTCCCAAGTATTTTCGAGAAAAAGGAGCGTTTAATTGGTGCCGGTAATAAAGATTTTAACGCGATTCTTACTCTTAATGAACTCGCACATCCGCGGCGAGCTTGTTTGGTTGTGGGAGCTTACGGAGTTATTTAAAGGATTCTATGGAAAGTAAAGGAATTCAAGCAGCTGATAATTGTCTTAAATGTGTGAAATACCTCGGTATCCTATCAGCATATAATATAACTAATAGTTAAGTTTTAACAACTTTCTTATCCAACCGAAAAATCGTGTAGTTAATAACTTACTAGTAACAAATTTAAGAAAATTAAAACACACAACCAAATGTGCAGATTTCTTGAAAATTTAATAGTTTAAATAATGCTAACTTAAAAACTTAGTGCTGATACCGAACATATTCTGATTTTCCCGCCTCTTCACCAGGATTTAATAATCCCCTCGGAGCCAGTGCATCCGAATAATCCAAACCACAACCAGAATTAACACCGAAAGGTGTCTACCTCAGCACGCGATGCGCAGTTCACAAGCCACATGCCACATGCGACGTGCATTTAATTTCCATCTCAGCTGGCCGCCTAATTTGCACATTTAATGAGTGTGTAATTTGCAGCTAAATTTAATTGCTCTAATTAGGTGCTACACTGGCCCTGAGTGGCGGGAACAGGAGAGCGTGACTGAGGTGGTTTCGGTCCGCCTCCACTAAGTGTTTGCAAGGTCCTAAGGACAACTGCCTCAAAGCAAGCCAGAGTCGCGTCAATGCAGGCCAAATCAACTGAAATAATTGCGTCTTCAATTGAAAATTGTGATGGTTGCGACCTTGAGCACTTTGGTTAATTGCAAAACGAACTCTTGCAACGATTTGAAAGAGGAGAGATTTCGTTGCCTGAATTCCGTTTTAAAGCACTAAAAGAAATATGAAAAAACTTCCATTATGTTTGAACAAGAATTTAACGCTGCAGGCAAGGACAACGCACACAAGTCCTGTGGTCCTCGCCCCCTGCCCCCCTCAAACATTGTCCGAGTCCAAGATGCGGCATTAAAAATGAAAAAGCAACTCAAAATTCTCTGCCTCGCAAATGGGAACGCAGCAGTAAAAATACCAAATCGCATAGTCATGGGCGTGGAGGAGGAGCAACTTGGGTTATATGTAACTGAATCCTATCCCATCCCTCTCCCCTTCCCTGCCTGGTATTTTCCCTTTCCTGGGGTCCAGGCCCGGGCTCATCTGAGGCATGCAAAATGAACCATAAAGTGCAGTCAGTCAAGATGTTTGGGATCCCTTCAAAGCAGAGCAGACCTCCCTTGTAGGTACTCCCCGAGTAACCCATCCACTTTGTTATTTTCCACTCCCC
>VNJZ01000307.1:0-20946 GCA_008042795.1 Drosophila asahinai | reverse complement strand
ATCCTTGGTGGTTCCTAGGTGCCTGTTTACTGCCTCTTCACGAAGTTTTCGAAGAGTTGGTAACTTCGGTGTATAGCTTGGTTCTGGGTCGTCATCATTCATATTGTTTGTGGCTTCCTTCCGCCATAACGCCGCGTTTTTTAAAATTAGCTCCTTTCCGATTTCAAGTCTTCTGGCTCCTGTGCAATGACGTTTCTTATTATGTGGAATACCGCGTGTATCTGGTACCGTAACTGATATCGAGATGCCACACTGCTCATCGGGTTCCACAAGGCAATGTCCTTTTAAAATTGAGCTACACTCACTGCAATAACCTTTAATTTGAAGCCAGATATTATCCACTTTGTCCGAAATTTTTGCTTTTTTAAAGTTGAAGGCACATGGAAGGGCAACTTTTTCGTGTACCATCCTGGCTATGGTATCCGTCCAGTTAGGTTGAAGATAGTATTTTGATCTCAAATCATTTTTTTTATCCACTTTTGGGGCAATTGATTTCCACATTTCTTCGTCCAACTCCAAGTTAAAATATAAAATGGGAAGAGGTCCATTTTTTGATGCTTCGGTGATCTGGAAATCCGGGTCATTGTCAGGGGCTGTGCTGTGTGTACTTAATTTTATTTTCGCCATTTTTATTTTTATTTTTATTTATGAATGCCCAACATCTTAAGAATATGAAGTCAAAATTTGACATCGATCGGAGCAAAAATAACGTAGAAATGGGTAGTTGAACGGAGGTCACTCTATGTTCGATGTATGGGGAGCCAAAACATTAAAGCGCTTTCCTGAAAAGTCCCATTTTCGTCGGTGTACACGATTACTCAAAATCTACTTGACCAATCGTTTTGAAATTTTGCACACTACTTTTGCAACTAATTCTCAAGGTATCACATTCGGTTTTTTTTTAATTTTATTTTTTATTGTATTTTTTATTTAACAATGAATCTTTTTATTTTAGTCAGGAATTTAATTTTTGACTTCAAACTTTCATGAAAAATGGTTTTCATATCGATCGATTTTGTAGACTGTTAGGATGTACACCGCAAATCAACTTTTTTTTGAGGGGCCACGGGAGATTCCCTATTACTTCTATACCTGCACATATTTTTCAATGAAATATTTTTAGAAAAATCGTCTAAATGTTACGTTAGTATATGTCATTTAAATTAATAAACTAGCTCTAACCGTTTCGCCACAACAAATGTTTGAAAAGTGTCCCGTTTTGCACCGAATTAAGTAATTTTATATTTAATGTCGAGAACCCACGACCTCTCCAAAAACCGTATTATCGAGCTTGCCCCATTTTAAAAAAGTATGCAAATGAATGTGGAGCCAGCTGCCCAAAATCTCTAAGGGGTACGAATTTGCGATAACAATTAGCAACACGTAAATGATATTCAAATTGACCATTTGTCTGACTTTATGGGGCACCATAAGGACATTCACAAGAAATATTACCGTGTTCCTGCATCGGTAGCAGAAATGAGTCAAGTGTCACAGTTGCTAATGTCTGCTATGAATATGGAAGACGACGGTACTGCCCCAGACAAAAACTTAAATTGCCTTACTCCTCAAGCTAATCTAGATTGCCCAACCGCAAAAAATTATTTCCATTGCTCTCCATCACAGGCCATATTAGAACGTAAGTAATTTTTATATTATACTAGATGTGTTATTATACTACAAAATCTAATTTTAAGCAGGTCACCATGTGACCACCTTTTTTTTAACGTTTTTAACTTTGAAGTTGGCATCATAGAAATTTAAAAATTTCTTAAATTGTTCAAGCCGATTTGGGACAAATACCTTACTGGAGGTGTACAAACCGTTTATGTTTATAACAAGAAACTTTTGCTGAGATTTTTTTTATTTTCTTATGTAAATTGACCGATTACTCCCAAAGCAAATATGACAGCTATATAAAATTATAGATGTTTATAAATAGTTATATCCCAGGTTACATGCGTATATTTTGAAAAATAAGGGAGCTTAGCCAATTACCGAACGTTCTTCTGGCAGCTATATGAAATGATTGTCCGATTTCTATAAATAATAATATATAAACCCGAATCCTAAGATCGTTTAAATTGGGCAGATGGAAAAATGTTGAAAACAGCAAAGTTATAATATCTTTTTTTTTTCGATCGTAAATTGGCAGCTAAATGATGTAGTCGTTTGATCCTGCCAGTTCAAACTACCTGCAATAGAGAAAAGAGTATTTGAAAAGCTTCATCCCGAAAACTGAGAGTCTAGTTTGCGAAGTAACTAAAAGACAGACGGGCTTACAGAACAGATGAACAGATGAGCTAAATCGGCTGTTAATGCAATATTTATTCGCTTCATGTGGTCGGAAATGATTTCTTCACTGCGTTGCAATTTTCTGAGACAAAATTGTAATAACCACATAATACATAAATATTATCAAAGCAGTTGCCAATATATTTCGGGTTTGCAGAATAGCATAAAAAATCCTTTTAAGAATATTTTTATTAAATATAACTGAAACTTCAAACTTCAACAGATCATGGCGATAGCGATACGGGCTCCAGCGATGAAGAGCAGCCGGACTTCTCAGATTCCACTGATGATGAAAATTATTTGCCAAGCATGGATAAAAAGAAGCGAAGCAGTGAGTAGTTCTTATATAAAAAAACCAAAACCCCATATTTACATACATTAAATAATTATCTAATATATAAAAATCATTAACATTTAAATTTACATATCAGTTTTTGGTCCAAATAACAATAAATACCTAATATAATATAATATATTTTATTTTAAAAATTCTTTTTTTTTAATATTGTCCTCATTTGTGAAATCTGGCCGAGTACCATGGAAGCCCGAGGAAAGAAATCAACTGGAAGACATCTTTGGGAATTTAGCTGAAATTGAAAAATTGCCATCGCTGAAATCATGCACGGAAATAATAAACAATAATACTTACTTTCGTGGTCGCACCCCTGCGCAAATGATAACCTTTCTGGATAACTAACGAAAGGCAAAAAATCAATACAAATCTTTCAAACTAAAACCAAGATAAATCTTTTTGTAATATTTTGATTGTGTATTCTATTAAAAATACGTGTTTACTGAAATTTAATTAATGAAAACAATTAAATTAAGAGAAATCGTTTTGTAATAGTCGGACTATGTATTCTATAAACAATATGCGTTAACTGAAAATAATTTAATAAAACAGTTAAATATATATCTTAGGAGTAACTTTGGATTTTCCTTTCTTCTTCCCTGTCCTCTTCCCTTCCGTATCGCAAATTATATTGTAATCTTCGCATTTAATTCTTATCGTCTGATACGTTATCAAAATGCAGATTACTCGTCGGCTCGATTAAAGACGGGATCAAAGAACATCTTTCTCTTTCTTCCACACTTAATTGATGCCAAGTAGCACAAATATTTTAAGCAGCAACAATTACTTTACGGAGTAAGTTTCGTTTCAGTTAAGTGCAATCACAACACAAAACAAAAATTCCCAAAAAATGCGTGAGAGAGGCCCTTTGAAGTTTCTTCTTGGAGAGAAGTGGAATGCTAAATACGGTTGAGCGAATTTTTGAAGTTTTGGAAAAGATATAACATATGTTATGGGATCGCTGTCACTCAATTCCATGTTCCTAGAGTTTTTAGTTTCGTTTTAAAAAGTTATTTATAAAGGCTTACTGTGACAATTTTCGAGACATTGTCTTTAAAACAACCAAAGTATATAATATTCCCGCAAGGATTCCAATTCGTTTCACAAAATTTATTTAAAAATACGCGTTGTACGCGTCACTCCAAACTTTCCACTTTGTGCGGGTGGACGAGCGCCGGAAAGGCGGGAGAGCGACGCTCGAGCTACCCAACCGCAAATGAGGTTATCTGTCCCGATATTAAACTACTACTACTACTAAAAGCCAGAGCCAGATTTCGCCAGAGACATCAGACCAGGCGGAAAGTCGTCGAAGCCGTTCGTCGTGAGATGGGAACCTAGAGTCTTCGCGGAGGTATCCAGCCGGGGCAAGTGGATTTCCGGGTTGTTGGACACCGGCGCGTCCGTTAACGTTCTCGGGACAGGCAACCGAGAGCTGCTGGAGGAGATCGGGGTACAGATGGACAGATATGTGTCCATAGTAAAGACGGCTGCGGGAGAAGGCCGGTCGATTATAGGTCGAGTACACGTTCCAGTGGAGTACAAAGGAGAAGAAACTTACCTTCTACGTATGTCCGTATTTGAAACAGGCCATGTACCACGGGATCGACTTCTGAAGGCGTTTCGAATTGGCACCCGCGGTACTCAGAGAGATACCCGCCCACAATCCGAAGGGAAACGTGGACGAAATCTGGGATACAACCAACCCCCGTGGCTAGACGGAAAGGCAGCGAAGGACTCCGTAGTCGAGGCGTGGGACCTAAAAGACAGCGAGAGGAACGAATTAAAAGCGGCAAAGAAGCAGATCCTGGCTTTTGAGGATGTAGGACAGGGAATGACATCGGTGGAAACACACAGGATTCAACTAGTGGAGGGCGCAGAACCTTTTAAGGACCGGCATTACCCGCAATCACCGGCAATGCAGGAGATCGTATGGACAGAGATGTTGGAGCTTGGCGAGGTTGAGGTCAGCGAGAGTCCGTGGAGTAACCGCACCACAGTGGTGCGAAGGCCGGACAAAAATCGGTTTTGCTTGGACGCACGGAAGCTCAACAACTTAACCGTGAAGGATGCTTTACCATTACAATGCATCGAAGGAATCCTGTTCAGGATCGAGCAGACCAACTGTTCAAATATATGAACATGCTAAAGTGCCCAGATTTTAAGATGCCCTTGCAGTCACAGCCGACCAACGCGTCAATATTCTAAGTACCATTTACGCCTTTATCAACATACAATACATACATATGTACATGTAATCAAGTACAATAGCACGCACATATATACCAGTCTAGGAATACACAAGATGCTCTTGTCACCTCCTGGAAAGTCTAAAAATGTTCAAGAACTATAACCCCTAAGTGGGATTATACACAAGCAATCTGTATCTAGTACGTAAGTGGAAACCGCTGTGTTAAGTCAGGGATTCAGGCGGTTAGTGGAAAAAGTTGCCAGTTGAAGTGAGTGCGATATACACTGCCATAGCATACATTTTTGGTCACGAAGACTGCCAAACCGATTGACAATCGTCCTGAGATTGCTGCGTTGGTCAGGAGAAGCAATCGACTTGGGATGAAATCAGGATTGGACCTCGGCTTATTTGGAGATATAGCGGAGATCAACATAGCTACAACCGCGGCTCAACATCCGAGCGCCAGCGGAGGCTGATTCAATATCTGAAACGGCGTGGGAGAGACCACCAACTACAAGGATCTAGTGTCGGACCGCGGCTCAACATCCGAGCGCTAGCGGAGGCTAATTCAATATCTGAAACGGTGTGGGAGGACCACGAAAGAAAAAGAATTAACGACAACAACGGGAAAGAGGCTTATGGAAGACTTTTACAAACAGTTCAACAGAGTGCTTCAAAAGGCACACGACTTTTGGGAAGCAGCGGCGAAAAAAGGCGCAGGACCACAACCAATTACGATCGAGGAATATAAGGCTCGGCAGAAGCGAAACCGGAGAAAAAGAAGAAGATCCGGAGATCTGGAAAAAAGCAGCAGAAGATAAGAAAAATAGGAGAGTACTACAGGTTAATAAATATATCGACAGGGTCTTATAAAGTAAAATTAATTAAAGAGTTAGAAAAAATGAAGAAATCTGCAAATAAAAAATAAATTTAAAAAAATGGTACATACAAGAGAATCACTTAATGCCCGGGGGGCTAGTCAGTCAATAATATATGCGCAAATGAAAAAATGGGAAGAGGAAATAACGCACACAGAAGGGTCAAATTTAGATCTCCTGACTGAAGTACAGAGTCAGTGGGAGCTATTTAAAGATCAACATAACGAGTTGCTGAATAACGCATCGGCCTTTACAGGGGACTATTTCGCCAAGGACGGGTATGGAAGAACGCAAGCCGTGAAAAACAAAATTTTGGCAGAACTAAATAAAAGGGCTGCTAAAGAAACTATGAATAATTCAATAGTACAAATGGTGGAAGAACAAGAAATCCGCCTACGCGAGTACCACCAGGCAAGACAAGCACTGCAAGCCACGTTGAAAAATGCGGGAATAGATCCGAAACTACAAATAGTTTATGCGAAATATATTGAAGAAGATTTCCAACGGCTGACGGATAATTTCAAGGAGTTAAAAATAAAAGGACAAGTTACCCAGACAATTCTTGATGGGTGCAAAAAAAAATTAGAATGGAAAAAAAGAGAGAAGGAAATTTGTATGCAACAGAACAAATTCGAAGAACGTCGAGTTGCGGTAAGGGAAATGTAGATTCCTGTATTTTTTTTGAGAAATCTCAGCATGGTCAGGTTTTTTTGACATGTTTAAGTAAATGATAGATATTGATGAATACACGTACTTGAAACCTAAAATGAAACTGATGCGACTTAAGGAAGTTGTAAAGGGTGAAGCTTCTTAATTAATTAAGCATCTGTTGATATGCGATGCAAACTGTAAGACAGCTTTAGATATTTAAAAAAATCGATATGAGAACAGTCGTCAACTGTTTATGAGAAATTATTTTCAAATTCTCGATTTGCCTATGATGAACAGCGAGTCAGAAAGAAGTTTTCAGAAATGCTGGACACGGCACAAAAATGCACACATGCTATAAAAGGCAAGGGCGTTACACTGGACGACACCGACGTATTTATTGCCGGGATCCTATTAAGGAAATTTGACCGCCAAGGTCAACAAAACTACGAGCACACTAAAAATTCGACAAAAGAAATCCAGACCCTCCGAAATATGTTAGATTTTTTTGGAGAAACATCTGCAAGCCATAAAAGCAGTTAGACAACCGAGAAACATGACAAGGGAAAATCAAAAAGTATTGGCAACAGTTACTGGTGGGAACTGCTCGTCTTGTCAGATTCCAGGGCACAGATTAACCACCTGCATCAAATTCAATAACCTTGACATCACAGAAAAATTGAGTTTTGTGAGTGCGAGAGAGATTGTGTTTTAAATGCTTGGATCACAAGTTCATGATCTACAGAGGCTGTCAAGTGGGCCAAGTATGTTCTAAGTGTAGGAAGCCGCACCACGATTTGCTACACGGGCCGGAAGAAACAAAGGCAACGCTAATATAAAAATCGGGAAAAACAACTTTATTGGCCACAGCGCAAATTGAAGCCCAAGATGCAAACGGAGAATGGATAACACTTCGAGCATTAATAGACCAAGGATTTCAGGTTACTGTAGTGTCGGAGGAAGTAGCTCAAATGTTGAGAGTGCCAAAGAAAAATAAGAGGACCCAAATTTATGGGTCAGGAGAAAGCTTGGTGAAGTATCTAAAACATCGAAACAACTGAGAGAGCGTCCCAGATTTAAAAGTAATGACCGGTTCGAGACTGAAGCAGTGAATTTAACAAAATTATTAAATCCACAACCACCAATATCATTTGAATATGACATGCGGAAATGGAAACCTTAGCGGACCCAACCTTCAATGAACGCAGCAGGATTGATGTGCTTTTAGGAGGAGATCTATTAGCCGAATTGATCACCAATGGCTTAAAACAAGAAGAAACCATGATTGGTCAGTGCACCAAGCTAGGATGAATACTATCTGGAATCGTAAAAGTGCCTGGTAGTAAGCGCATTTTATTGGCAGTTATCTTGGAGAAATTCTGGGAACTGAAAGAAGTCCCAGAAACGACAACCGTTACAGACAACGATAAATGTATGGAACTATACGAAACAAGAAAGAAAGCTAACTACGGTAAACCTTGCAGTATGCAATTGGATCATTAAAAATCGAACCATTTTAGTAATATTGAAAATATATCGAATTTTGTAAATTTTACATTTTACATGTAGAATTTTACATAACATATTCATATAAATCGACCGATCGTTTCTATGACAGCTATATGATATAGTTGGCCGATCTTAATAAAATTAAAACCGTAATTTGAAAACCGTTAAAAACGTAAGATCCGTTAAAGAAATCCGTTTTAAAACAGAGAGTTAACATTTTTTAGTGGAAACTTGTGTTATGAAGTTCATACTCTTTAAGCTTATTAATAAAATATTTTGTAATATCTTCGAACTCATATGAACCCACAGGTATTTCTATGACTTTATTTCCAATATGAAAGAGATTATACCTGTTGTCAACATTCGGTATAGAATTGAATCTATAAAAGTCAATAAGTGCACACTCATAATTATGTTTTAATTCTAATTGTGGGATAAAGTTATCAGTTATAACTGATGTGTTTCCAGTTAATGCAATTGTTTATGATGTATTCATTATGAAACTTGAGAGTGGACTGTCTTTTTTGTCATTCATCTTATTATACTTATATAAATATTTAATCGAGTACAATGAATTGATCAAATCCCTTTCTATATCATCCAGTTTTCATTTCACCATCCTTAGAGATTTTTAAAAATCCAAATATATTTTTGCAACATATTCGTGAAATTCATTCATGAAATTCATAAATGTATTATAATCAATGTCACTATTTACGTGATCTCGATATATGTGGCGCATGTTTAAATCGTCTTGTTTAAACATAATAATAAAATTCGCATTATCACGTATTAAATGTTTTGGAATAGGTGAATACGATTGTGACAAATAAAATGAATCTATATTTCTATGACGTCCCATACAGAAATAATTTCTTATATTCTCCTGTGTTTCAGAGTTCTTTTTAACTTCCTGTGGTGACAAAACTGTATTATTGGCTGAGAATGTGTAATATCCCATCCCTTTTTAGGCTTAATAAGTTTTTCCAAATATTCATATTTCGGTTGATACAAGCTCTTTGAAAATATATAAATATTTTCAAATTTGAGACCAGTTGGACTCTCAATTAAACTTAACATAACATTCGTTTTTCCACAATTAGATGGACCGACAATTAATGCTCTAATTGTGTTCGGCAACAAGGAGCTGTGTCGCAGATGTTTTTTATCACCATGCCCACCACCTTCAATATTTCTTACTATAATGGTTTTATTTTGCCGTAATAAACGCATATTATAGAGTTAAGTACTTCATTCATTGACATTCATTCGATAATTGAGGTTGATATAAAACGGAAAAACATTTATATAATACATTCAGTCATAAAGCAAATGCCAGGAAGGGTGCTGGTCTAGTAAATAATATAATAAACGGTCTACCATTTGAGGCTCATTTACCAGGTCACAATTATTTTCAACCAGGTACAAAGCTTGAGAAACGATTAGTATGCGGTGATCGTGGGATTAATGATCTAGATGAGGCGTGCAGATTACATGACATTGCCTATTCAAATAGTAAGGACTTAGCTGAACGACATAAAGCATATTCGATTTTAATTCAATCCACTTGGAACCGTGCCAGATCGGCGAATGCTAGCATTGGTGAGAAAGCAGTTGCATTCTTGGTGACACATATGATAAAGCTAAAGAAAAAGTTTGGGATGGGAATAAAGCAACAGAAAAAGAAAGTAGTATACAGATCTCTTGCTTCCACCATTAGAAGTAGTTAAATACTTAGGAAAAAACATCAGATATAATTATAATCAATTTCAAAAATTCGGGACAGTCAATTGTGGCCATTTGTGTCTTCAATTTTTGTTAGACTGCAATTCGACAAATGTATAACCTACATAACAACGTGAATGTAATCTGCGTGCTTTCATTCACAAGAGGATGTATCTCTTAAGTCCCTACACACACCACATGTGGTTCTCAGTGGTAGGAGAAATGTGCTCTCTGATGGGTATAAAATCTGCTAGCGCGACTAGGAAAATATCATTCATAACGCCGCCTCAACTGCAGCAACAGCAACTAGAAGCCGCATCAGCACCATCAGCAATATCAACCGCACCAGCAGATCTCCAAGCAGCTCCATCACCACCAGCTCTACAACAGTTCCATCAGCTCCACCAGCTCCAACCCAATTATCAACACCACCATCAAAATGAATACGAAGACCAATTCTTCATCAACCTCCACCACCGTACCCATCCCGACCACCAATTTGCCTGCTGGAGTGACGCAGGACGATCTCGATGCCCTATTGAGGGATATTGAGGAGGATCCGCTAATGACGGCTCTAAACGCATGCAGACTGAAGAGGACATTACCATTAAAGGACCTTCCATCAAATATGGATTTCGACATTTTGTCGGCGAAGAGAGTACAGGGGCAATATGGTTCCAGAATCAAGATGAGCTTCTAAACAAATATGTAGACCTGCCAGACAGATATACAAATATAAATAACGATTATTTCAATTTGTTTTCAGAAAACAAATATTTTCTAATCAAAAGGGATGATGGGAACATTGATTTTGGAAGTAGAGTGTAAAATTAAAATAGAATAAATAAAAAAAATTATTAAAAAATACAAAATATACATTTTTTAATGGGAAATGGGGATAATTTTTTCAGCACTTGTTTTCAGCTTAAAAAAAAAATAAAATAAAGCAAAAAATAAAAATAAAATATAACTAAATAAATAAAAAAATAATAAATTAATTTTTTAATTGGATATTGAAAATGGCGATAATATTTTTAAGCATTTTTTTCAGTTTAAAAAACCAAAAAAAAAAAATAATAATAATAATAATAAATAAAAAATAATAAATTACTTCTTAATCGAAAATGGGCTTTATGAAATCGCCTTTACTTTTAAGTTGTAAAATATGAAATATATTCATTTTTCTTTTAGCTAGCTGTTTAACTGAACAGGATATTTTAACAGGTCTGATTATCTCATCATCTGGTCTGATTAACTGATCAGGTGACACATCATCTGTGAAACCGAGTCAATCCTCAATCCTCACCCCATGCAACACCAATAATATCAAATCAATCACAATTTCTTAAAGAGAGTTCAAAAAATTTGAAAATTAGTTAACTTTCACGATGGCACGCCCTAGACAAGACTTACAATCCATTTTAAAATGATAATGGCCAATTAATTATGGGAAATAATCAAATAAATGTTACAAATAATAAAATTGAATTTGATAATGGACAAAACTGGCGTCTCACTAGTGGTTTATATTCCTTAATTTTCCACCATCTACCAAATGTTCATCCAAATGGAAGGTGAAGGGCAGTGAAATATACTAAAATTATAAAACCATTTTTACGACAAAGTCACCCGTCGCCGAATTCACTCCCAATCGTATCGTAATTGTAAGTAGAAAAGGATTCATGACACTTCAATCGAATAAAAATTATATTTATTGGAACGATCCAAACGAGTTGGTGGAACGTCTTCAACTCTTAATAGCTTCACAATCTGCTGGAAATGTAAATCACTCAAATAAAATGATCTCTATAATTGAGGAATTGACAGAGGCTCAAATTATACGCTAATTTAGAATATATTTATGGAACAAATATAGAACTCTAATCATTCAAAACGATATGACAAAACTATCCCAGGACTCTTCATTGATGCAGATGGAAACTTTAATATTCAACAAAAACGAAATAAAATTTGTGTTAATCTTAAAGAAAAACAGACATAGCAATCAAAGAGTATGTGGACAACTCTATATTAAATCTTAGAGATTCAATGTTGTGTGAAGTAGTTGTAAGCACATCGATTTCAAAACTAAAGTTATTGAAGCCAGATTAGACAGACTTGAGGTGGTTGTCTCAAGAATTATTGAAAAATGTGCATCTGGTTTAAAATTGCATTAATTAAATTAAAATATTGTAAAAACTAACCTTCTAAAAAATGACTAGACGTGATATTATTAATGAAATCCACGGTCCCGCGCGCAAACATTTTTTACGCCTTAGAGTCATAACAAAGGGAATAAACGATTTATTGCAAGCTGATTTTTTCGAGATGGGAAATTATGCTTCCACGAATAATGGGTTCCGGTACCGCTTACTGTTATTGATACATTTTCCAAATTTGCGTGGGGTGAGGCAATTAAATCTAAGACTGCGAATGATGTTGCTGAGGCGATGGAGAAAATATTCAAGTCTGGTCGTGGAGTACCTAAGAATCTTCAGAAAGATGATGGAAAAGAGTTCTTCAATGCTCAATTTAAGGGACACTATTCTATTCCACTATTCAACATTTAGTACCTTAAAGGCTTCAATTGTTGAACGATTCAACAGGACATTAAAAGTACTCATGGGGAAGGAGTTTTCTTTTAATGGAACCCATAAATGGATTTATATGTACCAAGATTTAATTTACTTGTACTTATCTAGTTGAAAAGGTGTTGAAAAGGAAAGGGAATAGGGCTCTTGTACGGTGGTTGGGCTTTCCCAAATCTGATGACAGCTGGATAGATAAGTCTGAAATTTTGTAATAAATTAAGTACAACATTAATCTTTTTTTTATACCCGGTACCCATAGGGTACAAGGGTATTATAAGTTAGTGACAACAGGGAATGTATGTAACAGGCAGAAGGAGAAATCTCCGACCCTATAATGTATATATATTCTTGATCAGCGTCACCAACCGAGTCGATTTAGCCATGTCCGTCTGTCTGTCCGTGTGAAACAACAGATCTCAGAGACTATAAGAGCTAGAGTTACCAAATTTGGTGACAACATTGGAATCTGTTGCACGCAGATCAAGTTTGTTTTAAAATTTGTCCACGCCCACTTCCGCCCTCAAAAATCATAAAAAAGTAAAGTAAGCTATACTCGTTATTTTCGAGTTGAAGTTAATAGATACAATAAATGAATAAAATAGAGCGGAAGTTTCCTAAAAATGTCAGTAAAATCGGATGATAAACATGGGAGATATTTGCAATAAGGTTCGAATTTTAACACACCGCCCTATAAAATGTTCCTATAAAATGTATAATTCATATTTAAGTATGACATTAAATTGTTTAGGTCGGGGGGTAATTCGAGAGGTGATTTATTTTAAGAAGTATGGAAGTAGACTATTATAATGTATGTACAATTTTAAATTGCCTTTTAGTGTGAAGCGCAAACGTTTAGGTACCGGGTATCTCACAGTCGAGCGCTCTCGACTGTAGCTTTCTTACTTGTTTGTTTTCTCTTTCTTTTATTTAAAACATTTGTATCATCTTTATTCTTAAATGAGTTTTATATACAATCAAAACATTATTTAATAATTTTACAATTATAAATTTTTTTAAGTAAACAAAATACACTATAAACTTAAAATTATCGTTTTATTTTGTTATGGATCTCATTACTACCATGTAATGCATAATTAACTCCCCCGTGTGAATGTCGAGCGCACTTTAATTAGCCTCTAATTTCCTCTTTAGTGAATTTATTTTACTCACAACACCTTGAGTATCTTGTGAGTTTTCTAGCCTAATCATTTGGCTACGCCGAACCCTTGACTGCGCATCTAGACTGGACAAAGTACCCTCAATTTCATTTTGGATAGTTTTATAATGTCTAATTGCCAGAGTTGAATCTCCGTCTTCACAAATTTTTCTCTTGTCATCTTTGTAAAGCCTAGCCAATTCATCTGGATACTCAGATGTATCAATATTTTAATCAACATCAGTACGAATGCCATTATATAAATCAACTTTTTTTATAGAGTGTATAAATGAATCTGTATTCATATAATTTAATTTCTGTGCATCTTTGAATTTTGGCTTCATATAAGCGTAGTGAAAATCGTACATTTTCCATTTGGATAATTCCAATACTACAAAACCTATGTATACAGGTTTATTACAAACGTTATGTATCTGGTGGGGCTTCCCATTCTGTAACTAACTTTACGTCGACGTGTTTCCAACCATCTTCAATACACTTGCCATAAATACTATTATTTAATCATTTAAAAAAATTACGTTCAAAATTACTTGTTGCCCTAATTCTGTATTCAGTGTTTATGTCAATATGTTGGCTGGACAAAAGGGTAGGTCATTATGAGAGTCGTGAAGCGAGTATGGATATTCCAAGTCAACTTCAAGAATATATCCATATTCACTATTTTCTGAAATATTTTCTGGATTAAATGAATTAATTTCTTCTTGTTCTAGCCATTTAAAGCTTCCGTATGGTAAAGCTTCACACTCCAGCAATAAAGGTTGCTCATATCGATATAATAGAGATATTCTGATTCCTTGTTGCTATCAAAAGATATTTGTGGTTTGCTTTTGTATGTCTATGACTACATTGCACTAATCCACCTCGAATTCCACTCTGAATTTATGTTATCATGTCAATATCTGTGAGTAATTCGAGACTAATTTCTGTAGTCTTTAGCATTGCATCCCATGATAAGCCTGGAGTTGTATAATAATGGGCAGGATCAAGTTCATAAATGTTTGAACAAATTGATCTAAAATTTGAAAAACGTCTGTTAACAATAAATCATCTTGTTCAAACATGAACACGTTTATATATATATACATATATGTATTGACCTTATACAAATTGATGCAGCTGTGATCTGCTTGAGTGCATGTGCGCATATCTCTATACAGCGGCCACTTGGCCCTAGCACAGATCTATGCACTTGACAAATATGTAATCTGAACCCCTGCGTGGGTCGCAATATATCTTTAATGATAAGTGCGGAATAGCTGTGTCTTTCCCATCGCACTCAAGAATGTATCCCATGTTAGGGTTAAACAAACCACAGCGTTGGTCTAGCGATAAGACTAGTTTTAAGAATCTCATGACCGCTACGTAAACGCGGACTTTGAAATAAAGATTCACTTTGAAATATCAACTCAGCAAATGAAGACGTCTTATTATTTAGTCGTTCCTTTCATTTTGGTCCTTCGAGACACTCTGTAACTTTCCACCTTGTGGTAAGAGATTCTGAGTTTTTAAACCAGCAACTTAAAGATCTGTATGTAGTGCAAAGGCACCCGCAGTTAAGGTTGCAAATATAAATATCTCTTGTTTCCCCCCACCCGTGGTAAGGAACAGAGAATAACATATAAAGCAAAAAGATATACAAGAATCTTTTATGTTTAAACAAAACACCTTAGTCTTGAGATTAGGCTAAAGGTTGTAATACCCAATTTAAAAGTGGTAAGGCGTGCTTGAGGCCTCAAACATCAGCTTAAAAAGTGATTTGTGATTTGCAGCGGCAACGACATCAGCAGCACCGACAGCAGCGGCAACAACGGCAGCGGCGACGACAAACATCGACCGCGATCACAGATAAGATATAATAAGTTATTTTAATATGTTGTCCGATCAAATTATAAGTCTGCTTAAAAGGCAAGCAGAAATTAATAAGGACTGCAGGCAAATAGCTGCAGAAGGTCTGAAGGAATATTCCAATGACCAAATATAATATATTAAGGAGTTGGAAAAATAATTTATTGAAAATCATAATATTTTAGAGAAATTGGGTCCGATCGACCACGAATATTTTTTTAAATAGAGGTAAAAGCAGGTTTTCATCATATTAAAAGAATTAAAAATAATGCGTTGAAGCCAGCAGTAAGTCAGGAAAACCAATCACAGGAAGTAATATATATTAAAATTAAACAACTAAGGGAGAACTTAGAGGAAACATTTTTAGAAATTCAGAGCGAGAAACGGGAAACCTTACGGATTAGGAAAAATAAAATTAATTTCCTCAGGCAAAATATTTCAGAACTGAAAACTGAACTGAAAATTTTGGGCGTGGCCAAATTTTAAAACGAACTTGATCTGCGTGCAACAGATTCCAGTGTTGTTACCAAATTTGGTAACTCTAGCTCTTTTAGTCTCTGAGATCTGTTGTTCCACACGGACGGACAGAGGTTGGCACTAACCCATAATACCCTTGTACCCTATGGGTACCGGGCATAAAAATAAGGTTAACTATCGAAATAATAAATGGTCACTCTGGAACGTGTTGCTTCAGGTGGAGACGATAAAGCTGAAAAGAAGTAATTATCAAGCGCTTTAATAATCTTTATTAATAAGCCTAATCAGGCTTATTACATGGTGTCAGAAGTGAAAATATCGATCTTTGATTCACGTGGATCTCAATGGAGCGTGTTTTGCCGGAAATTGACTGCTCAATGTTGGCATATGAGTGGCCAAAATGGAAGAGGTCATTCATCATGTACATGATGGCGTCAGGCAAAGATGCAGAACCAGAAGCAAAGAAGATAGGCACATTCTTGTGGTTGGCTGGATCAAGAGCTACGGAAATATACAACACAATGTTTCCCAACTATGGAACCGCACATGGTATGGTGGGCACAATGGCGACATCTTCAGACTTGTGTACATCTTCGTCTACTGCTGCGATCGTGAGTCGTTCACTGGAGCATTTGATGACTATAGTGCCCCACTCCGAAACATCATAATGTAGTCCTATAAATTCAACAACATTTTTCAAACTGAGGGACAGCCTATCATAGAGTTTGAAACTCAACTTCGCAAGCAGGAACAGTTATGTGACTACAAATGTGACTGTGGCCTAAAATATGAAGAACGCATGCTTCTGGATCGCTTCATAATTGGCATAAATGATAAAAGGCTGCAGCTTAAACTACTTGAATCAAAGAATAAGACGCTGGAAGAGATCATCACAGAATGTAAAGCCTTTGAAGCGGCTACCAAGAACAATGATGTCCTACAGAACCACAATCATGAGAAGTCTGTTAACGCGGTAGTCCGTCGCTGCTATAACTGTGGAGCAATTTTCAATCCGAATCATCTTTCCGTGTGCCGTGCAAAGGAATCGACATGCTTCTCATGCGGAAAATCGGGACATTTCGCCAAGTACTGTAAGCAGCAGAAGAGACGTGTGGACAACAACAACATCGACAGCAGACCAGTGGATAGCAGGAACTTCAACAGCAAGCAAATAGGCTCTAGAGTCTAGACTATAAGAGCTAGAGTTACCAAATTTAGTGAAAACATTGGAATCTGTTGCACGCAGATCAAGTTTGTTCTAAAATTTGGCCACGTCCACTTCCGCCCCCGAAAATCATAAAAAATTTTAAATAAGCTATAGTCGTGATTTTTGGCTTAAAGTAAATAGACATTATAAATAAGTAGGCATTCGCGGACGTGTTCTGAACATTTCAGTAAAATCGGATGGTAAGCATGAAAGTTATTAAACAATAAAGTTTCTGTGTATTTTTATTCTTCTTGTTGAAGCTATATACTCAGACACGCGGAAAGTGTTCCGTAGCATTGAGTCAAAACGAGAGGACAATAGTCACCCTCTCGATCTATCGCACTGCTCAGGAATACTTTTCGGGTGTCTGAGCACATAGCTTTTGAAAGAGAGTGTCAGTGTGTGTTGCTCAACATGTTTCTAGCTACATTTGTCTTTTTTGGGTGTTGCTCAACATGTTTCTAGCAACTTTTGTTTTCATTTCTAACATTTTCTTTTTTCCATGTTCATGTGCTATTTAATTTCACCCACAATGCTCTGCGTACCGGGTATCTCACAGTCGGTCACACTCGACTGTAGCTTTCCCACTTGTTTTTTACCGCATCTGGCGGAATTTCAAAAATCAATGGAAACCCAATTGGTGGAGATGAATAGGGTCCATACGGCTATGAGTGCAAGAAAAGTGGCTAATTTGGAAGCCATACGAAAAAGGTTTGTGGCACCGAAAACCGAGTTCCTTATATCTATCTATCTTCAGGACTTGGAAAATAAGGTGGCCGAATCTCAAGAAAATTATATCGAGGCTTTTTGGAGAAAGATGGGGAACGAAGGGCATGAAAAAACTTGGAACGCTTCTTTAGCAGGGAATTTATAATGACCATGAATTATGCAGGCGGGCCTGCAAAGATTGGGCTCGAATCGTATTGACACTTAAACAACAGTTTATTTGAAGGTTCTCGCACCGAAGGCAAAAACTTCTGAGATTGCATTAAAACCGTTCGCGAGGTGAAACAGACTCTCTGTTTCACTGTTTAAGCCAAATCAAAGGTCAAAAAGCTTAAGCCTAACGATGCCCCATCACAATGATTTTTATTTATTTATTTATTTTTTTTGATTTTTAATTTCTTATTATATTTTTATTATTATCTTTCTTTTTCAATATATCTTATCAAAAGTTCCCATAGCTTTTAATAATATGAGCACATAAAACAAAATTAAAATTAATTTAAAATACTTTCTGAATGTTTTATTTCCCAAAGGTATACTCGTATTGAATTCTGTACACCAGCGGCCGACACGGCTTATTCCGCGGGATAGGATTTTTCTTAGTCGGCGCACTATGGAGCGTCTAGAACAAATATCGCGACAAACTAAAGACGATTAATGCTTCCACAACATGCTTTTAAAGTAGAAGCTTTGGAATACACTTTGAGGAACTATAGAAATATGCCCTTTTGGGCCTTTTCTGAGAAAATCCTCCTTTACTTAGCGAAGATATACTGCTCAATTCAAATCTCGTCCGCCTTGGTTCCGTAGCGCGCACTTGCAATATGTATCACTGTTTTGCAAATAACTTTGTTTTGGTTAGCGGCATGAGCTTCTGGTTGAGTTTTCTTATCAAATTTGTAGTTCTTGGCCCAGAAATATAGACAATAGACTGAGAAAGTCTAAGAAGCACGAAAAAAGGGCTTCAACCAATTTTGAGAACATTTTTTAGGAAAGTGTCGTCGAAAAAACTAAAATAAGGATGTTTTTAATAGATAGCTGATTAACTCAGATCCTTTAATCTTAGACTTTCTTTAAGAGTACTCAAAAAAAAACTTCTTGGCATGCTGAAAGCGGCTCTTGACTTGTTAAAAATTACACCTAATGACCAGCACGAGTTTTTTCACGAGAGATTATACTTGTATATAAAAATGTAATAAAACTTAAAGCACTCTTCCAGTATTGAAAACTTTTTGAGATTGTAGACAATTTTATTTAAAAAAGTTAAAAATAATGGCAGTTTGGCCCGATTGTTCATATAACAGCTATATGATATACTATAGTTTATCCAATCTTAATGAAATTAAATCCGTAATTCTAAAATAATTAAAAATTGCTATATCGCGGAGTGTATGGTAATATGTTGAAAAACAACAAAGTTAAAAGTTGCAGGGTATTAAATTTTTGTCCAGAAGTTTGCAACGCAGTGAAAGAAGCATCTCCGACCCCATAACGGACAAGTCGATTTTGCCATGTCCGTCTGCTTGTCCGTTGCTACGCAAACTAGTCTTTCAGTTTTTTAGCTATCTGAATAAAACTGTGCAAGAAGTCTTCTTCTTATTGCAGTTACTATATATGTCGAATCGGACCACTATATCCTTCCTCGCGGCCCGTTCGGTCGTCTTGCTGACAAAGCTAGCAGAGTGTATCGCCTGGCAGGATGAACTTTCGTCCCTCCTTATCGCCACTGCCACTCCGAACGCCCGCTTTGCAGCTTCAAACACAGAGCTAGCAGGATGTATCGCCTGGCCTAAGCCTAGCCACCATTATCGCCTGCTCCGCGTCTTGGCCTAGAATATCGTCGACAAGGCGTATCGCCCGGCCTAAACTTTACTTACTTACGCAAACTTACATTGAGAGAAAGTAAGAGAAAGTCGAAAATCTAAGAGCTCCTCTAAATCACGGCTTAAATCGCGAAACAACGCTTAATAAGTTAAAAATTTCTTAAAACAGCCGTGTAAGTCTGCGCGTTACACCGATTCAGTGCACATAAAGCATTGGGACTTCAAATAAACAAATTAAAATACATTTTCTGCTAGCAAAAGTGCAGAGAAATAAATAACACCAATCACTCAAACGAACCACACACCACAAACCGAACCGAAACAAACACTCAAACAGTATAGAAAAAAATAACTATAAGACAGTCAAACGGAAAAGAAACAGCAAAAAAAACACTCAAAAAAATCACTCAACTCTCAAAAAAATAAAACACATAACCAAATAAAAACAACGAACAAACGTGTGCGGGTTGCAACTAGCCTTGATCAGAGGGTGACCCGCCTGTCCGATGCCACATCCGTCAAGATGCTCCAACTGATCGATGCCAGATTTGATGAGCAGAAGAAAATCTTGGGCAGTGAGGCACGTTTCCTCAGCTCTCTCCAGGAGAAGTTCCAGGCGATGTCCGATGAGATCCACACCCTTACTCAACGTGTGAGCCAGCTGGAGAATGAGGTGAAGGTGGTAATAGATCTGAAGCAGTAGGTCCACGACTAGGCCGGCAAATTGGCGGCACCAAACACTCCTGGTGGTTTGGTAGATCAGCTGAAGCAGTCGGTTGGCGACAGTAATTGGAAAACCTAACTACTGGGCCACTTTATTGCTAATTAGGGTCATAAATTAGATTAATGAGGGTCACCTGTCAACCTTTAGGAACATAAATTAGATTATTGAGGGTTATCTGTCAACCTTTAAAAGGTTGTGATCATAAAATGTAATTAATGAGGGTTCAATGTCAACCTATCAATAAAGATAGCCTATTAGTCATGCAAGTACTCGAACTCCCATAAGATACGGTTACGAATGCGAGTGTGGTGGAGCCAACCACTCACACTAAGTGATCCACAGAAAAAAAAGATTCTGGAAAAAATCAAGATTTTTCTTCCTGATTTAAGCATGTGAATTTCTGAGATTTTTTAATATGAATTCAGGATTAAATGGTTAAATTAATCCTGATTCGGGATTAAAATGACAAAATAAGTCTAAAAATTTCAGTTTTAATCTTAAAAACTCTTATTAAATTTAAGCATAGGAATTCTAGAGATTTTTAAGTATGAATTCAGGATTAAGTGGTTTTATTAATCCTGACTCGGGATTAAATGACAAAATAGCCTACAAATTCTTTTTTTATGCTTCCAAATTCTTAAAAGTTCCTTGATCCCAACGAAGAGAGAGAGCGAGAGAGATATATTTCTGGGACCCTCTCGCTCGAATTGAAGTTGACTTTGTAGACTTCTTTGTATGCTCTCTCACAAGCTCTCCCGTTTGTTCTCTCTCATGTGTATTC
>VNJZ01000305.1:0-22610 GCA_008042795.1 Drosophila asahinai | reverse complement strand
GGTGCTGCTGTTGCTTTGCGCCGGCAATATGCCAACTTCTCTGCTCCGCTCCATTCCACACTGCCCGGGAAAGCGAAAGAGAGCAGAGCGCAAGCGTGTTTGCCGCTCTCTGTCCTGGTCCGGCCTGTGCGTGTGTGTTTACTCACGTAGTGCCAGTCGCGTAGTAGTAGTAGTTGTGTTATTATTATTATTATTGTTGTTGCTTCAATCGGCGCTTGTTTTTGTTGCCGACCGAGGTATGTACGTACATATGTACGTGCAGTTGTGTGTGCGCGGCTGCGGTAGCAAAACAGAGTAAAGCAAAAACCGAAACAGCAACGAAGTGGAAGTGGGTGGGGGAGGGGTTGGAGCTATGGTGCGGTGAGGTGTGAGGGAGACAAACTGCCAGTCAGCAGGGCAACCAGAATCAGGCATCGACGTCGCTGTATTAGTGTGCTTCTTTCTGTGTGTATATGTATATATTTGGAAAATAATTTGTGGCTGACGAAAAGAAGAAACCTTGGGGCCAAAACGAAAAGAGAGCGAAAAGCGCGTGAAAAGCTGTGAAAAAAGTAAAATTAAAAAAAAAAAATGTACAAACATTGAGAAAATAAAATAAAGCTAACGTCTTTAAAAAACGGTCTTCATAAACAAGCCACCAATTAAAGAGCATTGATACAGTTTGGAGCTCTACCAAAGAAGTTAATATAGATACATAAAAATACATAATAATAAAATAATCATGGAAATTACTTAATAATTAAAAAAATACAACGAAAAAATGAATTAATATTAAAAAAGAATAATTATTTAAATGCATATTATTTAATCTTTATGTCGTTAAATTAAGTTTAAAAGGGAAAAGGTTTAACGATTAAAAGTTGACTAAACAAACAACAAAATGCAATGCATACTTTTGCAGGCCAACAATAACAAGACCAACAAGTAAGAAACATTGGACAAAGTGGGATTTATCTTTTAAATGGCCGCCACTACAACATCAACAACCACAACACTAGCAACAACCACCGGCAATAGCAGCACTAACAACATCAACAGTGCCAGTAATAGCAGCAGCAGCAGCAACAACAACATTGTAACGGTACATACCGTTCTGAACACTCCCACCAGCATTGCAGCCGCTGCCACAGCCGGCGTCGCTGCCTCTGCCGCAGCCGACGCAGCGACCGTTGCCATTGCCAAGGACATGTTGCAGCTGCACCATGGCGCAGCAGCAGCAGCCGCGGCGCTGAACAATAACAACAACAATAGCAGCAGCACCGAGCTGATCAACAACAACTCAGCCAACCACCCACCTGCCAGCACCACCACCCCCTCCGCCTCCGCCTCAGCCACCGCCAGCGCCTCAGCATCACCTCCGCCGTATGGAGAGCTACGGTTCAACCAGGAGGTGCTGCCCATCACGGACGCGGTGACGGTGATCGGACGCAACTCCTCCACATCGCTGGTCCACTTTAACGTGGCCGAAAACAATCTGGTGTCGAGAAAGCACTTCCAGGTCCTTTACGACGTGGAGCTGCGAGCCTTCTTTGTCCAGTGCCTCAGCAAGAATGGTATATTCGTGGACGACTTCCTGCAGCGCCGCAACGTCGATCCACTGCGTCTTCCGCAACGGTAAGAGGTTCCCCCTCTTTCTGCCAGTTTCTTGATACCGAACCTTCCCTTCGCAGCTGCTACTTTCGTTTTCCTAGCACGGAGATTCGCATCGAGTTTGAGAGTTACATGCCCGCCGCTCCATCGGATGCTGGTGGTGGTCACTCGCCATCCTTGGTTGTGAGCAGCGTAGGTGCCGGTGGCGCTCATGTCATTATAACCCCGCCGCCGAGGGACGAGTTGCATCAGCAGCAGCAGCAGCAGATACACCATCACCAGCAACAGCAGCAGCAGCTGCAACAGCAGCACCACCAGTCAGTGCAGCACCTGCCGCTGCAACAGCAAACGGCGCACCATCCACTCCCGCATACACCACACCACCCGCTCCACCACACAGCACTGCAACAGCAGCAGCAGCAACGCGCCGGCAACATCGTTGTGGGCCCTCCGGCGGGGGCAGCTGCCCACCTGATAGCCGCCGGTGATGGACCCGGCATCTACTCACCGCTCAAGATATCCATACCCAAGAAGGAGCAGAAGAGCCCCTACCTGTCCCCAACTGGCAAGTGGCATTTCCTTTTATTAATCCTACTTCAGCCCACCTTAAGTTCCTTGGAATGTTCTTCATTTGAAAGATTTCATTTTAATGATGTTTTTTTGGCTGTGATCACAGGTACAATAAGCGCTGCCAACAGTTGTCCGGCTAGTCCACGTCAGGGTTTCATTCAAAATCAACCCAACAATTACAACAATTACAGTAATAACAACACGGTAAGTAGATCAGTAAGGTCATGCAGTTAATATAAACTTATCCAACATTACACTTGCAGCAGGATCTGTTCCAGACTCCCTCCACAGCCAGTTACAATCACAACGAGAAGCCGCCGTATAGCTACGCCCAGCTGATCGTTCAGGCAATATCGGCCGCTCCGGACAAGCAGCTGACGCTCTCGGGCATTTATTCGTTCATTGTCAAGCACTATCCGTACTACCGCAAGGAGACAAACAAAGGCTGGCAGAATTCCATACGTCATAATCTCAGTTTGAATAGGTGAGCACTTTATACACTGCGATGCTGCATGGCATACGGCTCGAAGGACCAAAATATTATAACTGTCTTAACGAAAGGCGTATTTATTTGTTGAGTTGATACTTTCAAGCAAAGACAGTTTTAACAAGCAGCAATAAAGTCGTTTTCATGTAAAAAATGATGGAGTAAATGGTTAGCTTTAACCAGATTAACCAGCTCCTGGACTAAGACACTAGTTTGTGTAGCAACATAGCAGAATAGAATCAAATATTTTTGATAGATATCTATCTTAATCTTGGACAGAGTCTAGACTAATCTTTTTGCTTAATCTTGCAGGTATTTCATCAAAGTGGCACGCTCCCAGGACGAGCCGGGCAAGGGCTCCTTCTGGCGCATCGATCCGGACAGCGGCGCCAAGCTGATCGATCACAGCTACAAGAAGCGTCGCCAGCGAAGCAGCCAGGGCTTCCGGCCGCCCTACGGAATGCCGCGTTCGGCGCCTGTCTCGCCCAGTCACATGGGTAGGTTTTTGGCTTAATACCTTGTCGTAATGTTCTCTGGTTAAATATCAGTTTTTATTGTTTCAGATAATTCTCGCGAGAGCTCACCATTGCAGGATATCGTGCTGCAATCCGCTCCTGGATCCCCGGGAATGTCGCTGGAACAGCGCGCCGCTGATGCCGGTAAGAGGTTGAGCACACAGACAAGTGCCAGCAATTTAATCATTGATATTCCTTGTAGAAATCATCTACAACTCTCAAAATGCACACCAGCAGCAGCAACAACAGCAGCAGCAGCAGCAGCAACAACAGCAGCAGACGCTGTCAAACAATTCCAATCAGTACAGGTTAGAATCCGAGTTAATCATCATTATTACCCAATGCTAATGCTACTCCACTTCAGCAGCGGCAGTCCGTACTACATAACCAATCAAAACTCTGGCGTCGAGAGCAGCAACGCGAGCAGCGGAGGCGGCGGTGGCGGCGGGGTGGGAGCTTTGATTGCGCTAAAGCGTAACCATGTGTTGGCCGGCGGGGCATCGCAGCATTCGCTGCACCAGCAGCAGCAGCAGCAGGCGGTGGCGCAGCAGCAGCAGCATTCAGAGATTATTTACGAGGAGTTGCCAACCGACTACAGTGGCCATATCGAGGCCAGCGAGGAGGAGTGCGTTACCACTGCCACTGCCACTGCCACCGAAGCCACCGTGGCCAAGCGACCCAAGTACGTGTCCGAGGTGCTCTGATGCGTGCGTATCCAAAAGCACCGGCAGAACAAGGGCAAATAGTGGGCCCCGCGACGGGGTGGAAGCGATTAGAAAGCAAAACAAAAAGTATCTCCATCTTGTATATTGAATTTGCCAATCCAAAACCCAAACAACAATCCGGATCAATAATCAAAACCATAGCAAAAGCGAACTTAGGCCCAAACGAGGAAAAAATTGTATAAACATTGATATGGAACCATATGACATTTAACATTATGGCAACTGTGAGATTGTGTCTGAAATACGTTGGCCGTGCAACCGTTCAACGTCGTTCAACGGCCACCTTGCTTGGCACGTGCACACTTATCGAAATTCGAAACCCGATTCGAAGCTACGACTCCCTTTACCCCTTTTAGATCTGACGAATTCAATATGCTCGATGACGCTACTCTCTAAGTAATAATAATAATTTTTAAGTTTAAAGCGAGGTAAAGCAGCAAGCAAACAAAGCAAAACAAAAAAATATATACATAGATATATGCGATTGATTATATTGTAACGATTGATGATTATGATTGTTTAAGATGTTATAGCTATGTGACCGAAAGCGTGAGATAATTGGGGGGAAATCAAGTAACAAGCAACCACAAACCACACAAGTAACAAACAAAACAAACAAACAAACAGGCGAATGAATATTATTACCTATCTACATACCTTTACCTATATCGATTTAAATATAATATATATTGATATATATATATATAAAAAACATTAAAATACAACATAAAAACAAAAATGATGAAAATTAATAAGTAATATCTACAAATTTACGGATACAACAATAATAACAATATATAAAGAATGAAACGATTGCACACATTATTATTCTTATTAATGAAGAAAATCCCATTTAAGTGTTTGGACAAATTGTGTATTAAAAAATCAACAAAAAAAGAGAACAAAAATCAAATGTACATTTTCTTGTTTCAATTCAAAAAGAAAAAAAAGCAAACCATCCCTAATCTATACTTATAAATGTGTAAGGCCATTTTTTTAGTATAGATAATACGGCTGAACCCATCGACTTGATTTTTTTTTTAAAGCATTGGTTAAAGATGCCATCTTAGAACGATACATTTTTATTTTGATGTTTTATATTCATATATGTAGGCCAGCAATAGAATATGATTATTTGATTTAAGTCAATCATAAGGGATATAAGCATCTGACCAAAGTTGTAATACTTTCTTGAGGGATTGCTTGTTGATTATAATCCTTTACATTTTGGGTGTTTTTCAATATTTTTCTTTAAAGAACAACTTTAGTAATTACATATTTGCCGAATGTTCTCGGTGGGTTAGGTTTTTACTATCGAGTAGAGTAAATTGAATTTTTCTTCGAAGGTCATCACCTTGGATTTTCCAGGCCCATCATAGAATTCTTTTGGTGTCATTATTTTATAGTTTATAAGACTCAGCAAGCTCTTGACATATTCACTGTTTATTTTTTTGGGCCTGGGATCTAGAGATGGGGACAGCGACAGTGCATCCGCGTCACCAGAATAGTTTAATTTCTCAACCTTGAACGGATTGGGATTCGCATAGTCGTCCGAACCTGGTTCGTTTCTTTTTTCGACGAGGCCACGAAACTCCCATTTGTTGAGATCGCTCATGTTAAGTATAAATCCATGAATGGCCACATACTTTTCCACCAAGTTATAGCGCACTATTTCCCTAATGGGTTTTATCGTGGTGAGAAACTCTCTAAACACATCCGAACCCAGTTGAAATACTTCGTCCGGGAACCGTTGGTATCTCGAATACCGCGCATTCATTTGCACAGATGTCTCGAGGACGAGAACCTCGTCGGTAACGTGGTGGGCGAACTCGAAGTATAGCAGCAGATCGGAGAAACACATTTGGGGAAGCCGCTTCTGGATGATCTCATTGCAGGCCGTCTTCAGCGGTTCGACCATCCACATGTTGGCGCACTCCATTAGGCTGATTATATCCTCGTTGCTGTAGCTGCCTAAGGTCTCCCTGCTGTAAGTGTAGGCATACTCCCGAAACTTTTCAAAGGTCTCCGCCTTGACGTTGGTAAGGAGTAGTTCCCCGGTGGACGATTCCTTGAAGCCGGACAAGAAGCTGCGCTTAAAGAAGTCTGAGGCAATGCCCAATATCACTTTGTGGCACCGGAAAATCCTCGATTCAACGCATATACAGCAGTCTGTAAATTCATCCTCCTCGGTGAGCCTCTTATAGGAACTGGCCAGCCTTTGGGAATTTGTAAGTTTATTTACATATATATGTATGTCTTACAACGTATTGGTTTATGCTACCAAACTCTTACCAACTCTCCATAGTTACTTAATAGAAGTTTAGCTCGAAAATTGCGCACTTGCATCAATTTCCCTGCAAGTGAGATGTTGCTTTGCCCTAAAAAATGTCAAAGCTTTTGACTCAAAAGTGATCCTTACTTTATCACCAGTGTTGTCAATTTAACTATTTTCCAAGCCAAATTTTAATAATTTTATTAAACAATATTGAAGAAATTACAATGCTCAAACGTTTAATAAGGTAAAATTTCGAAACAAATTGGCCAATCAAACATTAAACTAAACGCCGGAAAGGTGCAGTGTACTCCCCAGATTTTCCGATCATAAAGCTAAAATTCGCAACAGGTCATACTTAAAATGCTCAAGAGCGCGGAAAAAAAAAAACAGCTTGCTAGTGGTGGTAGTGGGCAAAATCACACATCGATAGTCAGAAAAATAATAAAATAGTCAATCCTGTCGGAAAATAAAATTAACATCCCTTTGTCTCAACACAACTGTTTCGTCACCACTAGATTCCTATACCACTATACACAGAACAATTGTTGCATTTGGCCCAGAATGCTGAATTGGAAAATGCAACTAAAATGCCTAAATGACTAACCTATTGGCTAAAAAAATCGTCTGGAAACACACACTCTATTTTTCGATCAATTTAGTGATTTAGTGACCCGTGGTCGCTGAAAATATAGTCTAAATGACTTTAAAAAAAATATTGCTGCAAAATGTTAAATCACTGTATATGAAATACCGGACAGAAGCTTAAGTGTGAACGCAGTAGTTTTATCGGTGATATTTTATAACAACCCGCAATCGGTCACACTGTACGAGATACCTGAGAAAAGTTTGCAAGTTTTTATTTTAAAAAATAATCAATCGTCGAAATGGTGGTCAAAGCTGTCTGCGTAATTAATGGCGATGCCAAGGGCACGGTTTTCTTCGAACAGGATGTGAGTATGCTACCTCAACGCTACGTTCGTCGTAAGTTGCCTGCCAATATGGCTGACGCGGAAAAACAAGAACAACAACGTTCGGAGTAGTTCTAAAGGTCGGAGCGCCGGCTGCCCATCCCCGACGGAGCGCCCTCGTCCATTTGCATTAAGCTGTTTTAAATTCTTCGTTCATCAGTTCAATTAAGTGCTATTGCGATTCTGCCGAGTCACCTAACAAATGCACAATTATATAAGCTCAACATCGTTGCGCCGCACATGCTCCTGTGGGCTCAAGTACAAATGTACATATGTATGAACATATGTAAATACAATTGTAGTCAAAAATGTAGCACCAAATAGGGTCTTGTCAAAATTCAAATATTGGAACGTAAAAAGCTAATTGATTTTATATATTTTTCCATAATTCAATTGAATTAAATTTTGTTCTTATTAAAAATACATCATAATAAGCACAGCTCTCGTACTAAATATTGTATACATCTTTTTACCTTTTCTTTGATCTTTTGACAACAACAACAAAATAAGTGGCCCGAAGGTTTAATAAAGAGAGTGCTTCTGCTACGATCACTGTTTTAAGTACTTGTCATGATTAAACACATTTTTAGCCTTATCAGCGAGAAGCGTTATCTATTGTGCCGATTTAATTGTACCCGATCTCCCCTTTTTGTCATCCACAGAGCAGCGATACCCCCGTAAAAGTCACTGGTGAGGTATGTGGCCTGTCCAAGGGCCTGCACGGATTCCATGTGCATGAATTTGGGGACAACACCAACGGCTGCATGTCGTCCGGGCCCCACTTCAACCCACAGGGCAAGGAGCATGGCGCTCCCACCGACGAGAACCGCCATTTGGGCGATCTTGGCAACATCGAGGCAACTGGCACATGCCCCACCAAAGTCAGCATTACCGACTCAAAGATTACACTTTTCGGCGCCGACAGCATCATCGGGCGCACCGTGGTAGTCCATGCCGATCCTGATGACTTGGGCAAGGGTGGTCATGAGCTCAGCAAGTCCACGGGCAACGCTGGTGCCAGGATCGGGTGCGGTGTCATTGGCATCGCAAAGATCTAATAGGCTGAAGGACAGACCCTTTATTCAGAAGAATGGAAGACACGCCTATGGACTTTCTGATTCCAAACTACTCTATTTAGCACTACTTACCTATTGGAGAAATGCAAATGATATACATACTTCTATATATACATAGCCTGTGGTCTGTTAGGTTAATACGCAACCTTTAAGGTTCAATAAAATGGTGTTTTCGAATTAACCCCTGATCAAATCGGCGTGTCTTTATATACTCCAGATTAAGCTCTGAGCCAGACAAGAAATTCATGAGCAAGACAGAATATGGAAGCAAAGCTATGCATCGGCATGTGTATTTTGTTTTTGTGTCCAGTGTCCAAGGTCACATCTTGAATGGTTATACCCTGTACGTATAAGGTACTTCGTGAAAACCGAGAATGTATGTAACAGGCAGAAGAAAGCATCTGCGGCCCCATAAAGCCAACAGCTTAAAAAATTTTGGTATATTTTTGAGGTTTTGTACCATTTTTTAAATTGTAAAAAACAAAATTTTTACCTAACTTTTAATTTTTTAACTTATTGCCAATGAAGTTTCCAACAAAATGAGGTATCACTTCGACTGTTTATCACATCTAGCAAAGTTAACAGACCATCTAAAGGCGTTGTCCAACACTGTACCTTTAATCTAGTAGACATCCGGCCAAAAATTTAAAAAAAAATCTCATTTCACATAACATTGAAAATCCACGATAAATCTATTTCTCAGCGGATTTCTGGAGTTGTAGGTCTGTTTGATACTTTGGGCGATCAACTGTATAAAAAAACACTTTTTGATTTTCCAGCGGATTTTTTCGAGTTTTTAGGATGCTAGCAGCAGATTGAAATTTCCACTTTTTTCAAGTTTATCGAACTATAGCACACAAAGCACTTATCCAATATACATAACGTGTTTTAAAATCTAAAGGTTAGTTCATTACCTGTAAAATAAAACATTCGACGGATAAATTGGTTGGCTACAACTCGAGCTATGAAACGATAAACGTAAAATGAGCTGATTTTTTTGGTGTAAAACTTTTAAAAACCTTTTAGAAAAACGTTTCCATAGAAAAAAAAATTTGAAGCCATTTTCGTGATCTGGGGATTCAACTCTACCTGAATTTCGTATCAACAGGCTTGGAGCATTTGTTTTTATACCCTGGCAGAGGGTATTATAATTTTGCCATGATACTTTGCAACGCAGTGAAGGAGGCATCTCCGACCCCATAAAGATATATATTATTGATCAGCATCACCAGCCGAGTCGATCTAGCTATGTCCGTCTGTCTGCCTGTCTGTCCGTCTGTCGGTTTCTACGCGAACTAGTCTTTTAGTTTTTGAGCTATCGAGCTTAGTCTTATTTCTTTAGCACGCAGTATATGTATATGTCGGAACGGCCGAAATCGGACTACTATATCCTATAGCTGCCATATGGCGAAATTAATGTAAAACGAGAAAAAAATCTAACTTCGGTAAACCGAAGTTGGTATACCCTTGCAGACTGCAATTGGATCATTGAAAATCGAACCATTTTAGTAATGTTGAATATAGTATGTTGATATAGTGGTCCGATCTTAATCAAATTAAAATCGTAATTCTAGAAGCATAAAAAAACTCAAAATTGATAGAAATACGTTTAAAAACAGAGAAGTTAAAATTTTTTTACATTAATTTCGCCATCATTCTTATGGCAGCTATAGGACATAGTGGTCCGAATTCGGCCGTTCCGACATATATACTGCGTGCTAAAGAAATAAGACTATGCTGAAAATTTCAGCTCGATAGCTGAGATACTAGTTCGCGTAGAAACCGGCAGACGGACAGACAGACAGACGGGCATGGCTAGATCGACTCGGCTGGTGATGCTGATCAAGAATATATATACTTTATGGGGTCGGAGATGCCTCCTTCACTGCGTTGCAACAATCATGTCAAAATTATAATATCCTCTGAAAGGGTATAAAAAAAAATGTAACTTCTCTGTTTTCAAACGTATTTCTATAAATTTTGAGATATAGTTGTGTTTTATGGTTCTAGAATTATAATTTTGTTAAGATCGGACAACTATATCATATAGCTGCCATAGTTAGGTAAAATGGTTCGAGTTTCAATGATCCAATTGCAGACGGCAAGGTATACCATTCTTGTTTTTTATTTTGTAAACTGGTGAAATTAGGCTAAACTTCAAAGATGGATTGCGACTAAACTAAGAGCGCTCCAACATAATTTTTATACCCAAACCAACAGAAATGTACCTACAGTTTTTACAACTTTTGTTCTGCGAAGAAATGTATGGCTTGGCTTTTGATGCTGTTTAAAAATTTATTTACTTTATAATTAAGAAAAATAAATACAATTTCTATTATTTGTAATATTAATCATCAAATGTCAAAGGCTAGAATGGAAATAAAAAACACGAAAAACATGGTTTTAATCCGTTGCAATTTTATGTTTTTTATATTTGTTTCCAAACAAATTTAAAAGTCTAAAACAATTTATGTGGCCCCCTGGAATGGAATACTTTTTGTCGTGTCATGTGACCAGATCCTAATAATATCGCATGTCGAATTTTGGTATTTTTTGCCAACCAGCCCTGGGTATGTCGTGGCGTTTGCTACTCGGTCACACCAGCAAAAAGCGCTGTGTAATTCTGCTGTGAAACAAGGAAAAAAAAGAGGAACAAAAGTGAACGCTGCATGACTTTACTGTTGAAAGTAGGAATAAAATAGATTTTGTACTCAGAAAAATAGGCACCACCGCATTATCGCAAAAATGACTGGTGAGACCAAGCAGGAGAAGAAGCCGCAGCCGGCTCCCGGCGGCGATGCCAAGGATTTGAAGGCCAAGCAGGCGGCTGCGGCGTCGTCCGAGGGCAAGAAGGAGGACAAGGACAAGGAGCAGCAGCAGGAGCTGTCCGACGAGGATCAGCAATTGCAGGAGGAGTTAGAGCTGCTGGTGCTGCGCCTGCAGGAGTCGGACAAGAAGCTGTACCAACCGGCTCTGGAGATGATGGCCAAGCTGATCAGGGCCTCCACCACGTCGATGACCTCGGTGCCCAAGCCGCTCAAGTTCATGCGTCCGCACTACGACACCATGAAGACGGTGTACAAGCACATGCCCGATGAGCAGACGCGTCAGCTGTGCGCCGACATCATCTCTGTGCTGTCAATGACCATGGGCAGCGGCAAGGACTGCCTGGCCTACCGCTTCCTGTGCGACCGCAAGCAGCGCATCGGAGACTGGGGCCACGAGTATGTTCGCCATCTCTCTGGCGAGATATCGGCCCACTACCATGACACGACGGGCGACTTTCGCGTCCAACTGATCGAGCTGGTCAAGCAGATCATACCGTACAACATGGAGCACAACGCGGAGGCGGATGCCTGCGATCTGCTGATCGAGATTGATCACCTTCATCTGCTCGGCGACTACGTCGACGAGTCGGCCTATCCCCGCGTATGCCTCTATCTGCAGTCATGCTATCCGTACGTCCCCGAGCCGGACAACACCATTATCCTGGAGACGGCGCTGCAGCTGGCGCGCAAATTCACCCAGCACACGCAGGCCATGCGCCTGGCCCTGATGCTGAACGACATGGACAAGATCGGCGAGATCTTCCGCGAGCCCAAAGAGCCGGCCATGCAGAAGCAGCTGGCCTTCATGCTGGCCCGCCAGCAGATCTGCCTGGAGCTGGATGAGTCGGTGGCGGACTACGATGACCTCATGGAGATCATGTCCAATGCGAATCTGAACAAGCACTTCCTCAATTTGGCCCGCGAGCTAGACATCATGGAGCCGAAGACCCCGGAGGACATTTACAAGTCGCATCTGGACAACTCGCGCTCCCGCTTCGCCTCGATCCAGGTGGACTCGGCCAAGCAGAACCTGGCCGCCAGCTTTGTCAATGGCTTCGTCAACGCCGGCTTTGGCGTGGACAAGCTGCTGTCCGAGGATGGCAATAAGTGGCTGTACAAGAACAAGGAGCACGGCATGCTATCGGCCACCGCGTCCCTGGGCCTGATCCTGCTGTGGGACGTGGATGGCGGCCTGACGATGATCGACAAGTACCTGTACTCCACAGACGACAACATCAAGTCCGGCGCCCTGCTGGCCTGCGGCATCGTCAACTGCGGCATCCGCAACGAGGTCGATCCGGCCCACGCCCTGCTCTCCGATTACATAGACAACCAGAACACGTGCATGCGCGTGGGCGCCATCCTGGGCCTGGGCATCGCCTACGCTGGCTCCAATCGCTCCATTGTGATCGACACTCTGAAGACCGTCTTCTCGCTGGGCAGCAACAACAAGAGCTCCGCCAGCGTTGAGATCCTTGGGATCACGGCGCTATCGCTGGGCCTGATCAGTGTCGGTTCGTGCAACGCCGAGATCACCGAGATCCTTCTCCAGACCATCATGGGACTGACCAAGTCGGATCTGAAGGACACCTACACCAGGTTCCTGTTCCTGGGCCTGGGCCTGCTCTACTTGGGCCGCCAAAAGTCCACCGAGGCCGTTATGATGACCCTGGAAGTGCTGGAGGAGCCGCACCGCAGCATGGCCACCACCATGGTGGACATATGCGCCTACGCCGGCACTGGCAACGTGCTCAAGATCCAGCACCTGCTCCACATCTGCTCGGATCACTATGAGACTGCCAATGCCGATGACGAGAAGGAGAAGAGCAAGAAGGACAAGGGCAAGGACAAGGTAGTGCTTTGGGTTTTATTCGAAGGCCAAAGAAATATTTTAATTTAATTTAATTTGTTTAATTCAGGACAAGGAGAAGGAGAAGGAGAAGGAAAAGGAGCGCGAGAAGGATCTTTCGGCCACCCAATCGATCGCCGTGCTGGGCATCGCCCTGATAGCTATGGGCGAGGACATCGGCGCCGAGATGGCCTACCGTTCGTTCGGCAACCTGCTGCGCTACTGCGAGCCGGCCATCAGACGGTCCGTTCCCCTGGCCCTGGGCCTGATATCCGCCTCCAATCCCAAGCTGAACATCCTCGATACGCTGAGCAAGTTCTCGCACGACAGCGACGCGGAGGTGGCCCACAATGCCATCTTTGCCATGGGCCTGGTGGGCGCCGGCACCAACAACGCCCGCCTGGCCTCGATGCTGCGCCAGCTGGCCCAGTACCACTCCAAGGACCCCAGCAACCTGTTTATGGTGCGCATAGCCCAGAGTCTGACGCACTTGGGCAAGGGCACACTCTCCCTGAGTCCCTATCATAGCGATCGCCAGCTGATGAACCCCATGGCCGTCGCCGGACTGATGGCCACCTTGGTTTCGCTGCTGGACGTGAAGAACCTGATCCTGAACCGATCCCATTATCTGCTCTACACTCTGGTGCCGGCCATGCAGGCCCGCATGCTGATCACCTTCGACGAGGAGCTCAACCAGCTGCAGGTGCCCGTTCGCGTGGGCATTGCCATCGATGTGGTCGGACAGGCTGGCAAGCCCAAGACCATCACTGGCTTCCAGACCCACACCACGCCCGTCCTGCTGGCCATCGGCGAGCGTGCCGAGCTGGCCACCGATGAGTATCTGGCACTGACGCCCGTCATGGAGGGATTCGTCATACTGAAAAAGAATCCCAACTTTGTCAAGTAGAAAAAGTAGAATGCTCTGCATTCAACCATCTAACGTTTAAGGTCATGCGAGAAATTGAAGTTCAGCAAATTAACTCCCAACAATTAATTGTTTCCCCTTATTTGGCAATTGATTCAAAGGTCATTAATACAAAATATATATCTACTTATAAAAAATAAATTATATACGCTTTTTTAATTCAATTTATTTGCAATACTTTGCGGATATTTTAACAGTCCTAACTCGATCGACACCTGCAGATGTGCTATAAAATGGAAGCAATTAAATGCAATTAAAGAAATGTGAAACACCGAGGAAGACGAAACTCTTTAGCCTGCGAAATGGCCATTCAGTAGGGCAATTAGCCTCCTTGAATTCCTTCTCTGAAGCTCTCTAACTGATCAGCACGTCGTATCTCCAAGATATACATACGTACAGCGTAAAAAGTTGTCCAGCTCAACATTTTAGCTTTAAGGAAATGTTGAATACACCTTTTAAGATGGCAGACTATAGCTAATCTAGGAATGAGGCAAAATTTGTAATCATATCAAGTTATTAAAGAAATTTTCAGAAAATTTAAAAAAAAAAACAAGTAAGAAAGCTATAGTCGACTGTGCACGACTGTGAGATACCCGGTACCTAAACGTTTGCGCTTCACACCAAAAAGCAATTTCAAATTGTACATACATTATAATAGTCTACTTCGATACTTCTTAAAATAAATCGCCTCTCGAATTACTCCCGACCTTAACAATTTAATGTCATACTTAAATATGAATGATACATTTTATAGGAAAACATAAAAACCCGCTTGATCGGCGTCAAAAAATTAATTGTTATTTTTTGTAATTTTTTGCTCTATTCTTTTGTCATTTCTTCAGCAGTTGGCACCATTATATCGCGCGGCCAAGGCTGGAATGCGCCACCTGCCGGCTACAGCTTGCAACAGCAGTGCCTTAGGGCGGTGTGTTAAAATTCTAACCTTATTGCTAATATCTCCCATATTTATCATCCGATTTTACTGAAATTTTCAGGAAATGTCCATTTTATTTTATTTATTTATTGTATTTATTAACTTTAACCCGAAAATAACGAGTATAGCTTATTGAACGTTTTTTATGATTTTTGAGGGCACAAGTAGGCGTAGCTAAATTTTAAAACAAACTTGATCTGCGTGCAACAGATTCCAATATTGTCACCAAATTTGGTAACTCTAGCTCTTATAGTCTCCGAGATCTGTTGTTTAACACAGAGAGACGGACATGGCTAAATCGACTCGGCTGGTGACGCTGATCAAGAATATATATACTTTATGGCGTCGGAGATGCCTCGGTTGGCATTAACCCATAATACCCTTGTACCCCATGGGTACCGGGTATAAAAACTGGCGAAGAAATAATGACATTAATTTGTGAAAATTATTTTAAAAATTATAAAATTACGAAACCGTAAGAAATATATGAGTTCATCATATTAAACTATTAAAACTTGGTTTATTTTCTTAATTTAATATTGATAATTAAGTATCAGTTATAGCCAATTATCAATGTCTAGCTCCTTGGCATAGAGTCAAGAAGGTCCTGGCATCGCTTTTGGGAAACTTCACTCCAGGACTCAATAGCTTGTTTTCAATGTGATCTAATGATTGTTGACTTAAAAGCAGTAACTGCCCTATTTATATCAGATCAGAGATTTTCGATAAAATTAAGATCAAGGGACTGTTAAACGAGCTCTGCTTGCTCTTGTCTGACCACAACAAATTGCTTAATTTTTGGTATGTCGAATTCTCATGCAGACCTTTGGGTTATGTAGCCTTAGATACGTGTAAACTGTTTGCTCTATTGCATTCGTTTAGGCTACTTTTAAGCTCATCAGAAACTTGAAAGGATCCATCTTGCTCTTAGGAATCAACCTATCAACATGAAAAGGGGTCAGGAATCGTTTTTGTTAATTTTATGACATTTTCCTTTTTATATTATATCTTACCAATGAACCAACTTTTCTGTTTGATCTTAATTTTTATTTTTTTCACACTTTTATTTTTTATGCACATGTCTATCCGCTTTCTCCCCAGTCCTGGTAGCTTTAGTGGCTGGGTAGTATACAATTCCCCTTTTTTACGTGAGTACAAAGTGCGTCCAATCCATCTTCAAGTTAATGTGCCCCTTTCTTCGATCTCTCCCTTACTACCCCATCCCCGTGGAGACAAATATCATATTTATGCACTGTAAAAATATATCTGCATACTTTATTCAGCGATTTTGTTATGTGTGTTCGAGTGAGTTTTTAATTTAGATGTATGCTCTAGCGATAGTTTGTGATTTTATTTGTTGTTGATTTGGAATTGTGTTTTGCTTGTCAAGTACGCCTTTCGCATTAAAAATAGATCTGCTTATTGCTGTAAATATATATATATTTGTATACAATCTGCACTAATTACAATTGATAAACTTATTTTCTTCTCTTCTCTTCGCAGTTCCACAAAACGTTGACCTACAATACGTTGACCCGAATATTATTAAGCTTAGGTCTCAGCAAGATAATTCAAATTAGTTTTGAATTGATTCTCCCGTCAGCGGTTTAGCCTAGAGCCCTGTATCCTGTATCTTTAAGTATCTGGCGTAGAAATGTTAGTTTAGTTTTAAAAATGTGAATAACTGAAGAGTGTTCGGAATGTATTAAAAACAACGAACAACGGACTACGGTCAACAGGTGTTTGAGGTCAATTTCGAATCTGACACAAATGTCCAACATAAAAATAGATCCACTAAAATATAACACAACATAATATAATATAGCAATAATGATAAGAAGAGGGGTGAAGGCGTTGCCTGGCGTGGCAACTGCTTCCCGACTGATTACAAATTAAACAAATAAAGCCCTGGCGATGATGCGTGGTCAGTAAAAGGCGGTGAATGGGGTTGAGGAGGAGGAGCAGCAGCAGCAGCAACGGCGACGGCGCCTGCGTCAGCGCCTCTCGTACTTGGCTGGCACCGAGAGCCTGGTGCGGACGCCTCCTCCAGCTCCCGCTCCTCCTGATGATGCCTTGGTCCGCTCCGAGGTGGAGCGACGTCGCGCGATCAGGCGCTTGCTGCTGCTGCCGCTGCTGCTGCTCACGTCGCTGGTTGCTGGCAGTGTGTGGTTATTATTGCTTTTGTTGCGGCTCGCTCCAGTTCCATTTCCAGTTCCGGCTCCTGCTCCGGCGCTGCCGTCGCTGTAGCGCTGCCGCTTGGTAAGCGCCACCGTGTTATCTGGATAAGTTTCCCAAAAAAGGATTCGATTAGTGGGGGTCGAAGGGGATATTCGGTTCGAGTTACTATTCAATTCAAATTGTCGTCAACTGGGATTGCAAGGCCACTAATTCCCAGGGGACTAACGTCATCACCACCATCATAACGTTCATCATTAACACCAACATCAACATCAACAGCATTATCGCTGTGGGCCACCACTTCGGGCACATCCGCCGCCTGCTCCACATCCACATCTGCCAAGGACCGCGCGTTCACATTGAGCAAGCGAGAGGAAATTTCGGGGAAAATCCAAAGGAAAACAAAATGAAAAGCAAAGAGAAAGAGAAACATCCGGACATCCGGTAGGACGTCGTCGTGTCACAATACATTTTGATAGAAATTTTGAAGAATTTTGTGTTTGGTGGCTTTCATTGTGAACTCATGACGATGGATAGATGCATAGTGGAGGTCGTATGTACATATGAGATGCATGTACCGATTGATTCACTTCTCCTTTTGGTAAAGTCACTCAAAAAGTTACAAATAAGTACTAAGCATTTATAAGAATTTTTCTCACATTTCTTTTTCCAGCTGTAATTATTAGCATATTAGTAACTATCATTGCCATGTAGTGTTAGCATATATATTTGAAGATAATGAACTAGTTATTAGAGAGATACAAGTATGGAGGCTTAGCTTTAACTCTGACTTCCAGGCATGATACCTGATCTGCGTAACTCCTATAATCTCTATCGTCCCATTTATGGAGAGAATAAATGGTTAAATACGAGTAATTGGAGCCAGCTACAAGCTGCAAATTGGAGATGGTCGATCCTATATCACTAAGATTTCCTAACTTGATGCGCAAGAGAGTAGATCGATAGAAACAATTGGACAGACGGACATGCCTAACTCAAATAGGCTGGTAATCCACTTCCAGAATATTTAAACACACGAGTACAGTGGCGAGCCAAAGTGGCCGCATGTTCACGACTTTCACCATTGATAAAACAAAACTCCTTTTTTTGTATTATTTTCAATATTATATAGGCAACAACTTAAAACAAAAATAAGAAATCAGATGAATTATATGAGTTTTAAGTAAAAACAAAAATAACAGAAAGAAACTCACTTTTGCACGATTAAAAAAAAATCAAAAATTATACTTATTTCAATATTTTGATTACGTTACATTATTATTATTCTTACAAGAAATAGCTAGATTTATTTCAGTAATATTTTTCTATAAAGAAAAGTGGGTAGCCAACAAGCCACGGCTTATAAAATCTTAAAATCGTTTTGTTTCCGTCGCAATTTTCAGCTGCTTGCTTCAAAAAGAGCCATTAAGTACGATCCCTGAGTATGCGCCAGCATTATGTCTTTCTGTCTGAAGGAAAATTGTCCATTTTGAATTCCCTAGACCAGATAGCACTTTTCCAATTATTAATGGATTAATTTTTAATAGGTATTTTAAACTTCAAACTTTTAATTCAACTTTACCGGATAATGCAGGTTTGTTTATTTTCGCAGGGAACGCTATTTTGATCTCAAGCGCTTTTCTGGATTCCGTTTGGTAACATTTTTGTTAATTGCCTGAGAAGCACCCTTCCATATTAGAATATTATTATTATTATTATTACATAGGCCTTGTTGCACCACGACCAGATGTTAGGTCTTTTGTGCCGGCCTGTAGGATTAGGGTAGAGTCTCTACACCTAGGCTTTTGATAAAGGAGAGCACTTTGGCGGGGTCTATCTGTTCCCAAATCCTGTAGGGGGGGATGAGTTCACCTCCTAGTTGTTGAAGTCGACGTCTGATTAGCGAGGGGCATTCACATAGAATATGTTCTGATGTTTCTGGCTCCATCTCACAGAATATGCATGTGTCGATTAGGATTAGAATATAGTTTCTTCGTATTGCTGACATCATTAGTCGAGGATCTGAGTCCTAAAATACTTTTTTGATATCTTTGACTTTAAAAAATGTTTTATCATCTGAGCTCCGATCACCGCCAAATAGCTAATATAATCAAAGCAAATCTAGTTTGGTTTTTATCGATGGCGAAAGTCAGAGTCGTGAACATGCACTCACTCATGGTGTCGGAAACGTAGCCTTTAAGTCAAGCATGTGTTTAAAAATGAATACCCTGTTCAAAACCGAGGTTATACCGATTTTGTTCAACTCTTTGCTCCTGAATAAAATTTTTAAATTAAAAATTTAAGAAAGAAGAAACCCAAAAACAATATTGAAAAGGTGTCCAAAAGTGGCAGCTTACTATGTTACATCTTATAAACAAAAACCAAATTAAGTCTCAACTTGGCGCCTCATATAGTTCAGTGATTGAATGTTATATTAACT
The DNA here is from genome assembly GCA_008042795.1 of Drosophila asahinai. Classification (NCBI taxonomy): domain Eukaryota; kingdom Metazoa; phylum Arthropoda; class Insecta; order Diptera; family Drosophilidae; genus Drosophila; species Drosophila asahinai. The sequence goes on along the minus strand of VNJZ01000305.1, from coordinate 3,250 downwards.
AAACCAGCCCCATTTAATACCTCCTTGTTCCAGCAAGGCTATAGGGGTTAGTTACTGACTAGCCACACTGTAAATGTGCTATGAAAATTATGGTGACAATATTCAGAGCAAGAGACCGCCGCAAGCCGTGTTAGTGACGAAGCAAAATGACTGCGATGAGGGAGATGAGACTGGAAGTAGTTCCTGCCAGCTGATGCGACGACACTTACCTTTGGCGCTAAGCTTTCGCTTTGAGGCAGGTGTCGATGCAGCGGCAATACGGGGCTCTGGAGCGCCGCCAAGTCGGCTTGCGCTGGCACTGCGCTTTACGCCCGGATCGGAGCGTCGTTCCCTTGTGTTGGCCAGGGTGGTTAGAGGCTGGTCGGCGCTCTTCTTGGCCACGTTCTTACTGTTGTTGTTGTTTCCATTGTCGCCGTTGGTTGCCTTGCCTTGAGCTGCTGCAGCTGCAGCGGCAGCGGCGGCGGCGGCAGCTGCACTGGCCCGCTTCACATGAGCCGGCATCCGCTTGGGCGGCTGCATGGCACTCGTGCTGACCGCACTGTTCGAGGATGTGGAGGTGGTGGCGCAGGCGGGGGAGACAGCACCGGTGTCCGCCGGCGGTGCCGGCTTCTGCGGTGACTTCTGGGCCTTGGGATCCTCCTGCTTCTTGTGCATGCCCACCTCCAGCCAGAACTTGAGCTGGGCCTCGCGCTGGCGCTGCATCAGCTCCTGGCCGGCGGCATACTTGCTTAGCAGCCCCTGCAGCTTCTGGACCGTTTTGTAGACGGTCTCGGCCGCGATCAGGCCGTAATCGAACAGCGAGCACATGTGCAGGATGAAGTTGCGATAGAGATTCTTGCGGACAATCTCATGGCCCTTGGCGTCGAGGAACATCTCGCAGGCCAGCGGCAGCTGGCAGTCGCCAACGAATCCGTGACGCATCACGTGCAGGTTCCACAGCTTCATCAGCTCCTTCTCGCCCTCGTTGACGTCGGAGAACTCGTCGATCATCTGGATGGTTTTCTGGCGCAGCCACAATGGATCGCTCTCGCCCTCCGAGTCGATGTCCAGCTCCTTGGGATGCACGGGCAGGCAGGTCTCTGTGTGGTGATAGAGCCTGCAAAGCGAGTTTAATTCGGATTAGTTTCATGGGCTCCCTGTTGCCTTAGGCTTTCCTAACAGTACTGCCTTTACCTGTTGTGGCCCGTTATGTACGAACGCTGATTGCTGATCTCGTCCTCGTCCAACTCCAGGAACTCGTCCAGGCAGGTCTTCTGGCGCCGGGGCCGACACACCATCAGGCTGGTGACCGACGTGCGTCTTACGGGGCCGCATGTGCGGGCAAAGGACGAGCCCGAGGGTCCGGCCAGGTCGTACGGCGAGCCGGCATACGAGCCGTCGTAGCCATCGTTGATGGTGACATCGATGCGCGCCCCGCTCCCGGCAGGCTGATATGTGAAGTTGAAGCGGGCGTGGCACAGCTTCAGGTGCTTCAGCAGTGCGTACAGCCTCAGGCAGTCTAGTCCGCACCAAGGGCAGTTCAGCTCCTGGGTGTACTCGGTCTGTTGGCGAGTGTTGTTGCTGTACATGAAATTGTACACGATCTGGATGTGCTCCGGCGTCGATTTGATCAAGCTGCCGCCATTCTTCATTCCGCTGCAGTTGTTCTTGTTGCTATAGTTGTTATTGTTGTTGTGATTCAGCTCAGAGACCGAGACTGCATCCAAGGGCTGGACATAACGCTGCAGCTCCGGCGCCGAAATAACCTCGGGCAGCTGCTCATTGGAGAGCGTCAAGTGGAACTTGAGCATGGGACTCTGTTGGTAGACATCGTAGGTCAGCGAGAGCGGAATGTAGCTGTCGGGCATGGTCTCCCAGGTGCATTTCTTTGGTGAGAAGGACTTGATGCTGGACGAGTTCAACGGCTGCAGCATCGCCTCGTACTCGCCCTCGGTGATGAAGCCGCTGGATTTCTCGTACAGTATCAGCTCCGAGCCGAACATCTTCTCGTTGCGACGCGACCTCTTGTTGGGGGGAGTTTCTGCGAAGCAAGTGGTATATGTATTAGCCACCGCAGCTGGGACTTAAGGGATTCACTCACCTGCATTCTCGTCGTTGCACGAACCCGGCGCCAGCACCTTGATGCGAAAGAGCAGCTTGTACAGCGTGTGCTGCTCCCCCATCGGTCGCATCGTCTGCAAAGGTATGCTGATGGTGGCGTGCTCGTCAATGCTATCCTTCGGATTGTACACGATCTGCGAGCTCTTGCTGAGCAGCTCCTGGAAGTCCAGTGTGCTGTCCTTGCGCTTGCTGCGCGTTATCTTGTACAGCGTCGTCTCCACGCACACCGACTCCCCCGCCTCGCAGAGCAGCTGTTCCTGCAGCAGATCATCGCCGCCGCCATCGGCCGTGGCGGCCTTCAGCTTCTCGTGCAGAGAATCGTAGATGACGTGCAGGTAGTTCTGTGTGACGGCCTCGGACCTCTGGATAATGCTGTCGAGCATGGAGTCAACCTGAAAAGTGGCCCGCTTCTTGTTGTTCCGCGACATGCGCTCCTTCATGTAGCTGAGAGTGCGATTCAGGAAGATGGGCTGCAGACACAGACACAGAACAGAATGAATATTTTGGTGAAGTACAGCCAGGAGGTTGATCTACTCACATTTGTCTCGTGGCGATTGCGTAGGTAGCGATATATCTGCGTTGGCTCTGAAAAGAAAGAAGGGAAAGGGAGGGAATTCGGTGTTAATCCCGGCCGCCTTACGCCTTACGGCATCCCAGGTACTCACTCTCGAACGCCTGCAAAAAGAGTTCCTGCTCCTGCTGGTGTCCATTCAGCTTGGCCTGGCCCTCGGCCGGCGTCGGCGGTACAGTAGCACCTGCAGTTGCAGTTGCCGTTGCCGTTGACGATGCCGTTGCGGCATCCGCCGTTCCGTTGGATATACCATTTAGGCCATTGGTTGCAGCGCCATCTGCATTATTGTCTTTCTCGCGTTTTTTCGCTGGGGCCATTGTGTGTGTGTAGGTGAGGGGGGTGGGGGCGGCGGCGGTCAACGGAACACAAATACTACCGCTTGCACAGACGCACACGCACTGTATCCAAGCTTGCAATTAATTCAAACACATTCTCCCCGTCGCAGAGTCCATTTAGAGTTGATTTTTATTATTTTTCTGCACCGCTTTGCTTATTTTTGCCGTCTTCCTTTTCGGCGCGAAATCTTTTGCTTTTGTCTCAGCGTTATTATAGGCGCGGTGCAACGCTACGACTGCATGA
>VNJZ01000302.1:0-19718 GCA_008042795.1 Drosophila asahinai | reverse complement strand
ATTTCGGTTTTCATTCTCTTATATATCGCTGCTACGATGACAAGTTGTACTATTAAACTATATAATGACACCTGCAATAGATTCTTGAAATATTGAATGGCGGTGACCGCTGAAAGCCACCTCTCGGCCAATACCAAGACTTGCTAATGGTTTGTCCTTTGAGGACACTAAGGCTGCTCTATTAAAGTGGATTACTGAAATCAATGTCCCGTCAAGGTTTAGTGAAATCTCAAGTGTGGCTTGGTATTCCTGGGACTTTTATTCCAACAAAGCTTCCATATCTCCCTTTTCGGTTTTTGTAGTTGAAGCTACACTACAAGAGTCGCGTTCACCTAACCTTCGTAATCCTCGTTATGATGAATGGGTGATGCTGATCAAGAATATACATATATACTTTATGGAGTCGGAGGTGCCTCCTTATTATACTCTTGAACCCTGTGGATACAGGGCATAAAAAGGGATAAAGACCAAAATTAAAGTTTAAAATACTGGAAATATCCGAAGACAAGCTAAAAGACGTCAATAGGGAAAAATAAATAGTTATCAACTAATAATATTAGTGATATGATTAAAACCAGTGCATAATTAATAATACATATATGAGTAGAAACTTCGTGAGCCCACGGGACGACACTTATCAACTAAAAAGTAGCAAGGCCTTGCAAGTGGTACTAAAAGCTACTAAGCCTGACGTAAACCCCAACGAAGTTCAAGAACGTTAGTAGCGTCACAAACAAAAGTGGTGAAGGTCAAAAATGATGGTGGAGGAGCCACATAAACGGAACGGTCTAGTGCAATGTACAAATTGGCAGAAGTATGTCCATACAGGTTAGGTTATTAGTATACGATTTGATGCACTCATTTTCTCATAGTGTCTCAATAAATAAAAGAAAAATATACAACAAAAAATAAAATATTATTCGAGGGTACCTGGCAATAAAGTATTTCACTTGGGGATATCAAGGTATCACACTGTTAACATAAATTATTAAATAGCCATTAAGACCAGCGGAAATAATTAGCTGTTGTGATTCACTTAATTTAATTGCATGTGCAATCCTATGAAACAATTTCTTCAAATTTCGCATTAGTTAATTATCAATTGAAATGTGCCAACTTGCTGCCTCCGTGAGCATTATAATTGTTGCAGTTTCATTTGCGGCTCGATGTGCCTGAATTGTGTGTTTGACTGCAACTCCGCGCCGATTTCGTAACATTTTGCCGCAGAAACGTGCTCTAAATAAAGTAAAATGTACCGCCGACGAGCCACTGTAAACAGCAGCAAGATTCGTTATATATTACATTTTTTCATCGGCTTCTTGTAGCAGCTTTTTGCTTGGTTTCTTTTATTTTTGCTTAAACACACACAGTAACGCTACACACTCAGCACACACTCTTTTTACCATTTCCTTGATGGCTTTTCCTCAAACTAATTTTGCTTTTTTGTGCTTCTCCAGTCTGAGTTGAATTCAATATTTTATCTTGGATTTCTATTCACATAATAAACGCGATTTTGGCATCATTGACGCCACGGGGCGGCAGGTACAGGTTTGAGGTAAAATCGAGGGGCTCGGGTCGATAATTATGTTGTTGTGATGTTGTTGCTGTTGTTGTGGTTATCGTCATCGCCTGCCACGATAATTTGCCGCTTGCCCCGCCAATCTCGGCCAGCGCCAGCCCCCTCCGCGCCTTGCCCAGACTCTGCGCTTTCATGTAATATTTGCTCACAATTATTGCGAGACGACGCAGCCACATAGTGGTTAATGCTTTAGTTGCTGTTGTTGCTTTGGTAGTTGCGGTTGCATGTTGCAATAACAATTTCGCTTTCGCTTTTCAGTAAGGTAAGTCTTTTTCGCTGCCCATTAGCCATTATCCAGAGCGGGCCTGTTGCTTAAGTGACGAGTATTCTCTGGAATTTAAGTAAGCAAGCAAGAGCCTCGTTCATGAAATACCTATCCCTATGATTACAATAATATTATTTTATCAATGTGTTTGCTTAATAATGTTAATAGTTATCAGAAAACCAGAGAGAAGCCCAATGCAATAAGTTAAGGAGATAATATTCCATGGTCGGGTACCTTTTTATACCCGGTACCTTTTTATAGGGTACAACGGTAAGTAAGTAAGTAAATATGTATATTCTTTTGTTACTTTTTCTTTATTTTTTTTACTATAATTAACTATAAACCTTTTCAATGGGAATCTGAGGTGTCGACTATCTCCACATCGATTCTGATACGAATCGGTTTTAATTGTGACTCATTTGACGAGCGCGACATGAAAGTCAATGCGCCAGCGGATGCAACATGCGAGTGGGCATGGAAAACAGCGGAATATAACCGGGATGGAATGGAATGGGAGGGGCATCGGCATCGGTATCGGTATGGTTACACCGGGAGCGATTACAGCTGGATCTGGCCTGGCGGGGCCGAAGGAGTTGGGGGCGACACTCGTATAACCCATTGCCGTTTTCCGCAAATGTCTTGCCGCCATTTACCACCATTCTATGGCTTCACTTCGAGCGCTCGCATTTTATGACCATCGATAACTGAGCTCTGGCCCATTCCGCCAAGTGTTAAGGCTGTGTGCCATGGTGAGTGCAAAGTTGGTTGTCTAGAGATACTTAGCCCAGCATTAATATACTACCACTAACTAAATCTACTGATACACTTTTTAGTAGGGCAACTCCGCAGATACCATTCCCTAATTAAGTTTTGTACGAAAACCTGCTCGTAACATTATTTTTTCCCCATTTTAATAATTAAATAAAACAGTTTTATTGAAGTGCAGCATATTTCCTTCCATTCAAACCCATTACGCAGTAAAGTTTTTCTTTCAAAGTTTTAATAACACGGAAATGCTAAGAGAGAACGTGAGTACCGAAACCTCGCGCCAATCCCAAAAGAAAAAATCCCAAAACCACCCACTTTACGCACCAAAAAAAAAAAGTCCTTAAGAAAAACAATTGAGCAAAGGATTAAAAAAGTTTCCTGCGTTCCGCTTTTGCTGCCTTTATTAATTTTTTTTCTTTCTGTTTTGCCCAGAGTTGCTGGGTGAATTCAATTTAAATGTAATTACTTGAAATGCGAACTTTTGACACATATTTGGGTGGGGTGACGGGGTGCCCAGAGTTAATGAGAAGGGCAAAGGCAAGTAAGTCGACTTATTTGTGTGGAAGTCACTTAGCCGTTCCTCTGATTTAATTGTGAAGTCTGCTCGCGGCCAAAATCGCTGCCATCTCTGGCTAATCAGATCAACGTTATTAGCCGGGCAAACAAAAGAATTGCAATCCTTTTCCCGGACACGCCCCGCCCCGCTTAGAATCAATTTTCATTACAATTTGTCGTCCCATTGATGTTTGCTCTGCCTCTGAGCTGTTCTTGTCTGATATTAATCCGATTGTCTCCGACATAATCTTCCCGTCCGTGGGTGTTTGCACATGTCTACGAATTGTTTATAATAATGTCAATACAGGCAAATTTTCGAGCGTATGGATGAAATAATGTTATGTCGGCTTTGATGTGTCGCTCTTCGATAGTTTTGGTATGTTGAACTAAAGGCGGATTAGGTTGCATGGAATTGAAGAAATATCACCCACTTAAAGGTCACAAATGAAATACCTTAGGAGCTGAAGCGAAGCGGCCTTAAAAAATGCAAGAAAGTGACTTTGTACCGCCATCCGGATATATTCGGATGGAAGATGGAATCGCCGGGGCGGGCCCTAAAAGTAACATGTTGACATCGTCTAGAAACTTACAAACATGACATTAAATGTTGCCCGTTCGCAGACACAAGAGCAGGTGAAAGCAGGGAGCAGGAGCAGCGACACGCAGGATGCAGGATTTTGGGGGGCTAGATGGTGGAAAAGTTTTTCGGTGGCGCATCTGAGGAGAGATTTGTTCGTCGCGACGTTGCGTATACGCCACGGTTTCCATTTAAATGCCAGCAGACGCGACAAACTTCAGCCACCTATGGGAATTTTATTTGTTGTTCATTTCTAAGCAGTTCGCGATTTGAATTTTGCATAGTCTTGCTCTGTTCTTTTCCGGCATCTCATTGTTTTTTGTGTGCCGGCAGCAGGCAGGACAAAGAAGGCCGCAGTAAATTTACACAATGAAATCTTAAGAGGTCCCCGGGGAAAAACTTTCAGGGAAAAACTTTCACATACTCGTACAGAGAGGGCACACCACACCTGAAACATATATATATTTATAAACTACTTGGACTTGCATTGGAACAATAGTGCTTGGCATATGTTATTGGGGGAAAAGTCACCGTTTGACCGGAAGTTGAGCAAAGTTCAAATTACACATGAAAGATTTTGGCTGGGAAGTGGGGCCCGGTGCCTGGTGCCTGGTGCTGTTATTCATTCGCCGTTGCAAATAAATGAACCGGATACTGAAACAAACAAATTCAATTGAATCACTCTCCTGGGCATAACAATTGAATGTGCCAGACAGCCAAGCAGGCAGGCAGGCAGGCAGGACTCCACCATTACGTCGATGCGAAAAAGAGAATCTAATGAAAATGTTCAATTTTCTGCAAACAACGCTGGGAAATCTAAACAGCAAATAAAGGAAGCCACTAAATCGAGCTGAGATATGGAGGCTGGAAATCTTTTTCGTTGTTTGTGTTATTTGTTTAGTAGTTGGTTGCACTTGGCTGATTGAAACTTGCCTTCTATATTCACCCACATTTTTCATTTATCCATTTATCTATTTATATATTTATCCATATTCAAGGACAAACAGCAGGAAGCAATTGTGTGCCAAATGGTAGTGTCATGTGAACTTAAAGAAAGAAAGCTAACTTCGGTAAGCCGAATGACCCATACTATAAATTGCCCAACAAATGAACTCTTGAGTTGGAGTCAAGTTATTGTGTCTTGTATTTCTTATTTCATTTAAATATGGTAAATAAAATATGGTAAAAAAAGGCAACGAACTTGCATCCCTTCTCTTTAGATAAGATTAAATATACAAGGTGATAGTAAAATGAATATCTTGATAAATATAAATCTTGGTCTTGCAGTTGCAGCTTTCCGAATATCACATTTTTTTATTTAAATTGAAGTTATTAATATTTAAATGAGAGATCTGTAATTCATTCAATTTTTTAAACAAATAACTAAGTCCCACAAATAGCCATTAGTTGCTCAACTTAATCCGTTTATTAGTTATGCAAATCTATCCACTTATCTTTCACTTTTCCGCACTTTCGCACTAAAATTGTATTTCCCATTTATCTGTTTTATGGGCGTTAACTCTGACCCGTAACCATCGGTTTTTCTTCAGATTTCGGTGCACTTTGTTTACGCGTTTCTTGGCCCTTTGGTCTTTGGCTTACCGACTCCGTCTCCCCAATTGTTGGGTCGTTAAGAGTTTTACGTCTTTCGGTCTTTTCGGCTATTAGGTGTGTCTGCCTCAGAGTGGGAAGGTAGCCTATTAATATTGAGCCGTGGCGTGTGTGTGTTTTTGCAACTCCGGGGCGCTCGTTCGTTGAAGTTAATTGATGGCCGCCATTAAAAAATGCACGACAAACGAGCGGCGAAAAACTCACTCACAGTTTTTGGCCATATATCAAGCGACCCACAACTGCAAATGAACTGCAATTATCAAGGAGCAGCCGCAAACCACTGCAAAAATACAACAACAAAATATTAAAAAATACAACAACAAAAAACTGTAGATGGAAACAAGTGAAAAAGAGTTTTTCCAGCTTTTTCAGCAGTTTCGTTGTTTACGTTATGTCCGCAATGCAAATCATCATTAAGTAAATTACTCATAATTATCGCCGCTGACTAGTCTTGCTTTTCCTTTATTTTTCGGTGCAAATTCGCGATGGCCATTTGTCCAGCCCAAGTCAAATTTTTGACTAATTTCGATTGGGGCCTGGGGCCCACTTTTATTATTATTATTATTTTTTTTTTGCATTTCGCTTTTCCTTCTGTGGATTTTGCGGGCGCGGCCAAGTGGGCGGCATTAAGTCGTGCAATTTTCTGTCAAATTTCGTATGATTTTGGCTTGATAAAATGAGCGAGTCTGGTCTGTCTTTGGCTTTGGCATTTGCTTCCTGGTCCTGACCACTCAACTCAAGCTGGACAGCTGTCCATCGGCTGCCTTTTCTGACTGCCTTTTGGCTGGCACTGTGCGCCGCACACAATAAAAATGTGAAAAAGATTGCCTCCATTGAAGTTTCTTTGTTTCGGAGACTTGGACTGTGAATAATAGTAGGCGTTTTTCTAATCAACGAAAAAGCTTGCACAATACCTAAACAAATTTTCTTATTTTTCATATTTTTTTCCAGAAAAAGCCTAACTCGATAAAGGCTTTGTTTATGCGAAGATTTTGCGATAAAGCTGCGGGTGGAATAAATCAATTGTTTTGCAATTAAGTGATGTGCATCTATAATTATCCGTAAAATGCAATAAAAATACATATTTTTTTAAGGTTTTCTTGCATATTTTAAAATCTTAATCTATCCTATCTTAGGCCCAGAATATTGACATAATTTTGCCCATTGGCTTCTAATATAATTGTTACTAGAAAGGTTAAAAGTAATACTTATCGCTCTATAGACTTTTCTGGTCTTCCCCTTCTTTCCCACTTTTCCATTGCATTTTTCGCACTCAAGTGGATAGTACTTTGTGGTCGTCTTTGCAGACAGGCATTGGCTTCGCTCTTCGCAGTTCGCATTTCGCCTTTGCTGGAAAATCCCATAGTTGAACAAGTCCATTTCAGAGACCCAAACTGTGGGATTGAGAGACCGAAGAGATAGTTCATCGGCGGCTTGTCTGTGACATAATGATGGTCGGACATCAAACGAACATTTGTTAAAACTTATAACATCGGAAAATTGCCACTAACAGTGTCCGCAAAAGCAGGGGTAAATTAATTATTAAGTTTCTTAATATTATAATAGTAATATTGAAGGCTTTAATGCCTTAAAGAATTTTAAAATGTATTCTTTGTTTTAGCTTTCATTTACTATGTATTTTCCAAAATGTGACTAGGAGCATATTTTGAATTGTAGTGCTAAAATACTCAAACAATCTACGCATATTTTACACCACCTGGATTATTACAACATGTATACCAAGACACTTTTTTTAAATAACAATAGTTTACACAATTTATTTATTTTTGTTTATATAATCCTTAATCGTTAAACGGTTATTTGCAATTTTTTTAATGAGTTCAACGTGTTCAGCGTCTCAAAATTATGCGGAAAAAGTGGGTCTAAACCGTAATATATTTTGGCTGTAAACTAGTGTAATCAATATTGTCTGCTCATTATTTAGTTTCCAGTAACAAACTTTTTCGTTTAGTGTCGCTTGATCGCTGGAAATTTTCAACTTTCAGTGCTCACAAATTTAGAAAACAAAGTAGAAAAAAAGCCTTTCATTAACCAGAGCCAAATTATGAATGACGCTCTGTCAAAACAGGCCGAGTCTCGAGTCTCGAGTGTTGAGTGGTGAGTGGTGAGTGCCAATGGTTGGGGCTCCTCTGGGGATTTTCCTGATGCCTTATATAATGCACTGGGTGAGCGCAAATGATTTACACAAATTATTTTGCAATGTGCGTTGGCTTAAAGCTGGCCTGTCTCAGCCATCACCCTGCCCAATGCCCAATGCCGCCTGTCGCCGTGAGCCGTGAGTCAAACAAATCAGTCGTGCCAGAAGATTAATGGCGGCATTATTGTGTCGCCTGCATAGTCATCCTCATCGGCATCGGCATTCCCATTCGGCTGGGCTTCGGCCCTCGGACGCCAGTCATCCCTTTGTCCCCCTACAGAACCCCCTACCAGCTTCCAGCTACCGGCTACCGGCTACCATCATCATTGGCAACTTCATCATGCGGCTGGTCATCGGGATTTCGATGATGGGGATGGCGGTGGTGCACATAACCCGCTCTCGTTATATCCTAAGGGGTTTCTCTGCTCACGAAGATGAGTACGTGACACGAGCAGAGGCTCATAATTTAAGGATAATTCTAGCCTGAGTCAAGATTATCAGAAAGATAAAATCATAATAAATAAGAATCACAAAATCACTCGAGTTAGCTAGAGCCCCTCAATAACTAATATATCACAAAGATATGACAAAAATCACAAAGATATTAATTCTACGATTCTAGATTGCATTAAATCGAACTGAACAGTTTTTTCCAATAATATTCGTAGGATGTTAAAAGCCCAAAGCACGCAATCTTCTCTAGCCAGCCCATAGCTGGCAATTTTTCTTGCAGTAAATAATTTTTCATACCAGCTGTCCATGTTATATGTCTGTCTGGGGCCTGTCCGCCCCGTCAGTTGTATTATACCCCATTGATCAGTGTGTTTTACTAGCTGCTGGGACTCGGGCTAGAGCTGCCTCCGACGGGTCTTGTGTACATTTTGGATTATGAACTCTTTAAACTGGGATGCTGCTACGGCACAGGCAGATGTCGATGTCTGACGGTCAGTTGAAGGCGGAACAATCGAGGAAGCGGTGGTTTGTGGTCAAAGCCGGACTGGTACTCGTTTGATTATGACGGATGTGGTTCGGCGAGCAGTGGGTTTTAAGGTCCTCCCAACTAAATTGAGTTCAAATCGTTGCCCCAAGAACTTGCTAATGCTTTAAGCATCGATTTAGCAGCAGACTCTGGTTTTTCAATGAGGCCAAGAGGTAGTTTAGGGAATATTTTAATGGGATTAGGAAAAGCGAGTTTTAATAAGACGGATAATTATAGTCCATGAGCAATTATATCGTATATAGAGAAGGAAGTCAGACACTATTCGTGAGCCAGCTGTTTTTTCAGCAGGACAAGTGACTTTTGTTTGGACTCCTGCGCCTCCGCCTTTGTTGTCCCTCATTGGATAAAGGAGTCTAGGCCCCCTGGGCTCCCTGCAAATTTGTTTAGTTTATTGGAGGGTAATGGGCTCTGACGACCACCTAAATGGCTGCCTGACAACCGGATGGCATTGTCCTGGGAATCCAGGAGTCGAAGTTCGAGCTGCTGCAGTTTTGCAAAAGTTTCGCAATGCGAAGAACATTTAATTAAATTCCTTTGCACCTTTAGTGCTGCGCTAAAAATTCCACACAGCTCCTCATGGCAATAACGAATTAATCTCTGTGGGTTCTACGGGTTCTACGGGTTCTAAGAACTCCAAGGGCGCCAAGGGCTCCGTGGGTGTTTCCACTCCGAAGTAAGCCCTACAAATGGGGCATTTGATTTTAAAACTATAGCAAAAGTTTCCGCGACAAAACGGTGCCTTGTTTTATGTCGTCTACTGTCGCTTTTATGGCCTGCAGACCCCTTCAATCAACGGCTGAATTATGTTGACATGGCACGCACACCCCACGCGGCTGTACGAGTATATATTCTTTATGTATATATACATATTCGAGTATATGTACTGCATAGCACACTTTCGGGCCGGCAAACCGACCGACAAAGTTTTCAATTTACGTTTTTAAGGCTTGCCACATCGCCTTCAATTTCGCAAATGCGCCTCAACGTCCTGGCCACGTAACCGGAAGGAAATGCGCAACAAAGCTTTTCTTATTAGCATGTGTGGGCAGCGGGGGGCAGAGCCAAGATAGCGGGAATAGCATGGAAAAGAGGCGGGTTTGGGGCTGTTTAATCGATAATTTTGTGCTCCGTCTTCTAGAAAATTTGTTGCCATTTTAGGGCATAGCTGTGAAGCGATTTCAGTCACGAGACATTTTACTTTATAATTGTGGCGCCAGCAAAAGGATGAAACTTGTTTATTTTTGGGTCATATGTTAACCAGAGTTGGGGATAAGTGTAGATTAAATATAAATTAGCTAGTTAAAAATGTGCCTTATTTCTAAGCAAATTTATGAACATTTATAAAGGCTAAATTTCCAGAGATTACCAAGCTACAAGCTACAAGAAATTGAGATTCCCAACCGAGACATATTGTTCGATCCTCCCGTTTCCCATTTTAATGGCTTTATCCGGGATTAATCTCCATAGACAGCGGAGTGACTGGCAAACCGTAAACCGATCTGCTGCGACAGCCAGGAGCCCAGTGGAAAACGTGGAAAAATCAAACTCGAATCAATTGCCGAAAGCCAAAGGGCAAAAAATTGGGTGCAAGTGCGTGTGAGAGACGTCGACAGGCAGCCACTTTTTCAATTTCTTTGCACGCACACACCCCCATCCGGCCCATCCGTCTAACCCCATGCCAGCTCCTGGTCCACTTGCTGGGAATTACCACCCACTGGCCCCCGAGCGAGCGATGTCCTTGCCCAGAGCAACGCTTGACGCTTGTCCTTTAAGCCACTTGCCGTCTTTTGTCCTTGGGGGCAATCAATCCGTGTTAATGGCTCCGCAGCTAAATCAAAAAGATTGCCACAGCACAGAACAAAAGAGCCAAAGAGGGAAATCGCAGAAGAAAACCCCACAGCCACAGACAGGGCCAGCAGCGCCGAAAAGCAAAAGATAAAGAGAGATAAAAAGGGAGGGAACTTTGCACAAATATTTTCCCACTTAAGTTTGGCCAAATCTTACCCAAAGATGGCGCAACTTAAATTGTTGTAATCCCATTTGTTGTTGCCTAGCATGTGGCCTGCTCCAACTATTTAATTATGTAGTATCCTTCAAGGAAAACATCCCGTATCGAAGGAACAACTTTGAACACACCAAACACACCAAACACACACACACAGAGACCCAAGGCCCAGATGATGCTGGGCTGCAGAGGGGCAATTGCAATTTGTATGCCCGTCAAATGCGGCTCGTTATTGCGAAATTTAGAACTGCTCGAAATAATTCCAGCAAATTTTCGTGCAAACGAGCCGGACGCCGCCGTTACACACAGCCAACAACAACAACCAAGACATGGGACTCCAGGCTAAGAGTGCACACCTCACAAATGCGTCTAATTGGGTTTTCGAGGAGAGCTGTGAAAACATCGAGGGTTTTTCGCTACATATTATGAAATATTAATATTTATAATAATTATTAAATGATAATAATAATTAAAAAAAAATCCTCATCTTCCGAATCAAAGTAAAAGTCTCATAAGACTCATAATTATATTTATTCATTTGCCTTAACTTAATTTTATTTCAATAAATTGTATTATTTATTTAGAAATTAAAACAAATATCATATATATCTTTATTTACCTTAAATTCTTTATGTTTATGCATATATTTTGAAATATTTCTAAGCCTACTTGTATTTGTATTTAATGAGAAAGTTAGAATATAAAGCAAAATAAAACTCCCGATAGTATCGATGGTACTATCGAGCTCTAGTTTCGGGGAAAGAATTTAAATACTATTTATTATTATTATAATTCTTTTAATTATTTAATTCATTTAATACTTTGCCTCTTTCCATGCGATTGGACCAAACCTCCCCTAGGGATTTAATTAAGAAGGCTCTTTACCAGTACCTTTTAAGTATTCATCTTTAGTTTTAGTTAAGTAGCCAGTTAAGGAATATATATTTACTTTACAAAATATTGGCGCTTTAGGCATAGTTCCAGCTTGATATAACCAGGAGTAATTACTCGAATTTATAAGTTTTTTACTACGATTTTGTTAATTTTGCACATCCTAAATTGTAACCCTTTAGGAACCCTTTAGAAACGTCGCTTTCGGGATATTCGAAACTCTCTTAAGTATTCCCTTTGGGCAACTTTTAGGCGGTCTACCTTTTTCCGCTTTCAATTTCTCAAGTTAATTTCGACATTAGATCTACGACGCCTATGTCGCCTGATCAGTTACAAAGTCAACCTGCAACGCCCCACGTCCTTTGCCCGGGCACGTGCATTAAAAACTTTCGGCGCCAAAGTTGTCCGGCAGAGTCCGGAGAGTCTGAAAGCGAAACGCATGCGATCCTGAACGAACTGAACTGAACCGAACCGACGGCCGACTAAGCCAAGGCAAACTGTGTTTTTCAACTCCTGCAAGCCGGAAGTGGTAAATAGCGAGAAGGGATTGGCGCGAAGGGGTGCCGAGAATGGTGTGGTGCGGTGTGGCATGGACAGCCGCCTGCCTGCTAGGGGCAAGCTGACGTAGTTTAATTATGTAGAAATCGAGACACGCACTTTTGCAGCCGACACCGGTGAACGATGTCCAGGCGCAGGCTGGGATCCTGCCTTGCTCCACCTTGCCAGCCCCTATCTCTTTCAGTGTGTTTGCCTGTGCGGGATGATGCAATCGACACGCCCACTTTGCGATGCTCATAACTGGCGCACGCAAAATTTGTGAGCTTAAATACCCTAACTAGGGGTTCAGGTCGAGAACTAAATTCTATTATATAGAAACAAATATTATTACGAGCAGTAACTATAAGAGTAATGACAAAAATATGCCTAGTCTACATTGAAAATGTATCTTGAAATGTTTTATATATATAATCTTCATGAAAACGATCTTCAACGAGGCGAAGTCCTGTAAAAGCAAGGGTAGTAAAGCCTTCGC
This sequence comes from Drosophila asahinai, assembly GCA_008042795.1. NCBI lineage: Eukaryota > Metazoa > Arthropoda > Insecta > Diptera > Drosophilidae > Drosophila > Drosophila asahinai. The sequence continues at coordinate 7,276 of VNJZ01000302.1, read as the reverse complement.
ATGTCACCCCACCTTTTCCTAATGATACAAAGTGGAGCCAGTTGCAGGAGCAACAGGGATACGGATACGGTTACCTCGTATGCGATTATAAATTCTGTTGCATGTCAGTGGTTTTCAAAGTTGGAGCGATTCATGGCTTCGGTTCGCATCGAGTCTGGCCAGGTCGGCACTGCCTCCACAGCCTGGCAGGTGAAAATAATGGTGTGGAATTGCATTAGGCGTCTGGATCCTGGCTCCTGGCTCCTGGCTGCTACTTTCCTATGGCCACAGGATAGATGTGCAAAATTTTCCTAGACCAAACACTTGAAGGTGCCCGAGTCTGGATAAAAAAAAAAAAAAGGTGCAACTTTCATCCGGCGTCAGGCATAAATTTTAATAAAAAAAAGAACAGCAGCCAAGTCCCTTTCACAATAAACGCTTCCATTACAGTGTGTTTTTATTTTTAGTTCTTATTTGTTGGCATTTTGTATTATGCGAACCGTAGGGGACAGTCGTTTATATCAATTAGCCAAGGCGTCTGGCATTTCAGCCACAGGACAACACTTGCTGCAGGTCGACTTCGGTCTTTTAGCGGGCCTAATTGATTTATTTGTGGATTTACTTGACTTTAAGTTGGCTTCAAATATATAAAGAACGAAAATAAAACGAAAAACCCTTTAAGGAAAAAACAATTCGCGTTGCCAACGCAATTTCACACTTTACCAGCTACAAATTGCAGCATCATAGCCGGGAAAAAAGCCCGGATACCTCTCACTAGCCACGAGCCTTGGTCAAGATTATATGGATGACGACGACGGGCTTGGAATTTTATGATTTATGGCAGCGTTCCCTATTTCCTCCACAGCCCTTGGTCCTCATCGGATTCGCCTTGGCTTTTCTTCGCCCTCAACCGAATTTTTGTTGCACTTTTTTCTGCTCTCCTTGCTTTTTCAGTGGCAAGCAAGCCTTTGGGTCAGACGGGGCTCCGGCCATTTGATAAATGAGTTCTCCATATTTTCATTTCGGAATTATGAGTATTGCCATTGTTCCCATTAGATCCCAGGCCATATCTCACACACTTCGTCTTTCAATCTGTCAGTATGAAAGCAAATTGATCCGACATCGGGATTGGTTAACAGGGACCTGTATGTTTCCACAGCCTTTGTCAAAAATGTGATACCTAATTATGCTAATTACGATTACTTCATGCAAAGAAAACAAACTAAACCGAGCGAAAAATTGTAACAATTTCGAGGAACGAACTACAAACTATTAAAATGATTTTGCAAAAATATCACAAAATTTATTTACGACCCAGACATGGTGCAATCCTCTTTTCGGGAATCCCAGAGGGTTTGAGTTTAGAACATGTTCAACTGTTGCGCGAGGCGATTCTTTTTTATTTTCATCCTCGCCATATAAAGTGTGGGGGAAACGCATAAATTTTATGACTGAATGGCCCGGAGTGGTCTGTGGATTTTTGCGGGGTGGATGGAGAGTTTGCTGCACTCTGTTTCACACTCACTCGCCACACCCGCACACCCTCACACCCGCACACAATATGACAAAAAGTGCGCTGAAAATTTCAACTAAATTATTCATTGAGCGCGCAATTGAGCTGGAAATGTGCACAGTGAGGCTCCCGTAAAAGGGACTGGGGCGGAGGGTGTGCGGTTTGAATCTGTCTGGCACGTAGAAATGTCGGCTGTTTGGCTTCCTGGCCCTTTTTTCCAGTCCGACTCCCATGTCAAGGGAAGGGGTAGCGAATATGCCACTCAAACACTTGACACTCTATGTGAGATAGAAAAAAATAGATATATATAGGTTTACGGAGAGAGATCGGCCATAAACGGGTGTGTTTTCACTGCCGGGGATTTCAGCGAATTTTAAATGCCTTAGCTTATAGCCTTTTAATGATAGAATCAATTTAGGGATTACGTATTAGGGGTAAGGATATAATAGTCACGCGGAATAAAATTAAAAGTTGGGTTTTAATGCTATTTAACTGAATCCCTTTTAGTAAATACTATATTAGATTTTATGATAACTACTTTACTAATAGGTTTTACCATTAAAATAAGTAATAACTTTATCTTGAAAGAAATCCAATTGAAACACTTTATTTATTTTCTTACATCTCTAATGGGCTCCAATTATATTTTAAAGCCCCAATATCAATTTAAGCCCCTTCCCATTCAGTTAATTTCAATTCAGTTAATCATTCGCAAACAGAGCCCCAGAAACCAGCTTATAACCGGGTATCTATTAGAGCCAACTGAGTCATTTGAATACCAAATGAAGAAGTCCTCAGTCTACCCAAAAGCCACAAGGAGGAAGGAGACAAGGAGACAAGGAGGCAGAGGCACGGCAAGGACGAGGACGAGGACTTGCATTATTAAGAAGACGTCGAAACTAAGTTAGGTATATTGGCACAAGTCCTGCCCAAATAGTTCACTTCAAAAATCCACACACTGTGGCCGGAGTTTGTCTTCTTAATTAGTGGACAAGTTGGCAGTTTGCTTTGTGGGGATTATGATTATTATACGGCAATTAGGCGCTTGTGTCTTTTGTGTCAATTGTTTAATAAGTGAGAAGAACGGTCTTATGTAAATTCTTAGGGCGGGGGCTGGCAAATTTGTCTCAATTTGAAACTGACGCCAGGACGAATCTGACAGCCATTTTGGCTGGCTAAGTTATGCGATCTTGGGGCTGGTTTTGAATCGATAATTATCCAAGCTGCAGCAGTCAAGTGCAGGCATTGTTTTCCCCTTTGCCCACTAACAATATGCCACAATTTGGACGTAGTCGGCAGTCGGCAGTCGGCTTGGCTCTGGCTTGATAAATGTGTCCCCGGCAAGAGTCGTGTCTGCTGGCTGGGACCGGCCAGGACTTACCTTCCTTCAATAGACAAATTAACATTTCGACAAAGGCAACCTAATCAAATGTCACAATCACGCATGCGGCTGTCCCTGGCAGCCAAAAACGAAACGAACCGAACCGAACCCAACCGAACCGAAGCCACTGCATGTCCTGGAAAATCACCCCCCAAACTGGTCCTGGGGCCGCCCCAAATTGCAGCCCGAGCTCACCCGCTCCATGAGTCCAGATCCTGACACTTTTTGTGCTGCCCTTCGCATAACTTTCACTCTTGTCAGTTGCAAATTACATCGCACGTCTGCAGGCAGCAGGCAGCAGGATCGGGAAGGAGAGCGGCTAAAGGGTGTCGTAATTTAAAGCTTATTTTGACACTTCACCCCTCTCGCACTCCGGCAGGAGCAGCAGGAGCAGCAGCAGCAGCAACACCCAATTTGCATCTTTCAAAATCGTGTTTTGTTACATTTTGTGCATGCGCAAAAATTTGCATACGACAATTAACACTCCAAAAGGAGACTCGCATGTGCTCTGCTCCTGCTCCTGCTCCTGCTCCTGCTCCTTGTGAATGTGTGTGTGCGCTCAGCTTATCCTCTGCACTTTGTCGAATGCAACAGTCCTGCTGATGCTCCAGCTCCAACTCCCCCATACCACATTGCGTATGCGTAATTTTGTGTCTTCAGTGGATGAGATGCAAGAAGAGTGGCAGTGGGATATGTTAATGGAGTTGCTGTTTGAAAAGCAAACCAACCTAATGAGAATTTGTAAATATTTGCACAACGCAACAATCTTTTGTTCACAGTGCAGGGCAGAGCCAAGAAGGATCAAGACTGAGGGATTTTGGCAATCGGAGCTAAAACCCAATCAATTATCCAATCCAAGGATATTTCGATACAAGAAGCGAAGATGAAAATTTAATGTCTGGGTATATTATATAATTACCTAACCTGTTTCAATAATCTCTAAAAATTAATTTTAATTACATTTGAGTACAAATTTTACTTAGAAAGCTTAGATCTATACCTTGCCCCAGTAACCTGTGATAAATCCCATTTTTTTCTCTAATTTTTGGTTTGAAATTCCCGAAAACTTTCGCCTATGTTCATATGTCTGGTATATCTTTAAGCAAATTAAGAACCGCAATCAGCCGCAAACATTTCACACACAGAAACCGAAACGCAGAGATCCGCAATCCCTGCAGAGTCCTGCGCAAAGGGTTGCAAGTTGTCCAGGACGAAGGGAATGGGAAAATCAGGGAGCAGGAGTAGGAGGAGATTGTTGTTTGATGGCAATGCCAAGAAATGTCATGATAAGCGCGATACGGGGGAAATAGAGTGGAGAAGGGGATAGAAAGGGGGCTTGCCAGCAGGAGGGTACACACACAGAGGCATGTTCATGCACACATACACACTTAATACGCTTAATTGACTTTCATGTATGCACGAGTGAATGCAGCGACATGACAGCGAGCGGCCTGCAGAGAGGAGACCGAAGGGACCATGGCCATGTTGGCCAAGCTGCCACTCCCGCCAAAACTCCTGAACTGCTGTTGCCAACTGGCGCGAACTCATGCGACTGGTGGCTGGCATTAGCGATGCGAAATGGTCTCCGAAATTAGGCACAGCCCGACACCAAAAAAAGGCGACTAATCCCAAAGCCAAACATCAAATGCCAAACACCAAAAATAAGACAAAAGCGGCGCGGCAATGCAGTTCCAGAGGAATTGGAATCGATGGAAGATTACCTCTTAAAATGGTACACAAAAAATATAATGGAATTGACTAAATTAAATAATAAATTAAAGTAAATTTAAAATGAGTCAAAAATACTATATCGGTATTGTTAGTATTCGAATTGTTTGCTTCCAGACTCTCAGTTTGTTTATTTAATATTTCCTGGCTAGAGCTGCAGCTCTCAATCATGGAAAACTTGAAGAGAAACCGAAACATTTCACCTGGCACACCCAGCTCCTTTTATCCCCTGAGTATTTCCTGGCAAAAGGAAAGCCCAAAAGAGTGCTAAATACAGGCATTCCATGGAAGGCATTCGGGCAGCCCCATAATCGCAGGCAAATCGGTTACAAAAGGTTTCGGAAAAGTCCCCGATCTGCACCCCGTCGGGGCTTCCCCGCTTCGAAGTTCGAACTCCCCATAGCATTCAATCACCGATTCACTTCATTGAATCACTTATTCAGTATTTTGCCGTTGCAAATGCCGATGTTTCATCATCATGCATAGCAGCCCCCCGCCTGGATTTGCTCCTCCTCTGCTCGAATCAAATGGTGTTTGGTATTGTGTGGATTTTGTGGCTCTTTTCTAGCACCTCTTCCCTACACCCGATGTGTGTATTGCTGGGTGTTGTGGGTTTGTGCATCGCATTCGAATTCGACTGCTGTTTGGCTGCACAAAACTTGACAATTATGCTGGCGCTTCTTTTCATGGTTTTAATCCCGTCATATTTGCGGCCGATACTAAATATGCATGTCGATGTCGGTGAGGAATTATGTCAATGATGGTCGGGGCTTTATCAACAATAGCTCGGCACTTGCTCTGGAATTTGATCAGGTCAAAATGTACTATCTATGGCGTGAATAATTATTTGTTTTTAAATATTTAAGAGGTTTTAAGTCTTTTAAACGGGTGCTACTCGTTAGTTTGGCCCCACTGGAATCTGTTACTTGAACCATTATATAGTTTTGAAGTGACTTTTGAGCCCCAACACTGTTGCATCTCAATCTCGCATAATTCCTTGTCCTTTCCCTGTCATGGCTCACATAATTCATAAGTGCATTAGGCCTGTCTCTTGACTTCTGCTTGCACTTCAGCAAATAAGATGCGAAACGGGAACATCCCCTCTCTGAGTCTCTGAGTCTCTGAATCGCTTTCTCGAAAACCCGCCGGAGTCGTTGTTGTCTCAGTTATTTGACTTGCCAGCAGGCGTTGCTCTGAATAAAGTCAATGTCAGACGGCTGTTCGCCAAGTGAAACTCAATTACACACACCTCCCACTCGTTCTCGCACTCTAACCCGTACCTGCAAATAAAACACACTCAAAGAATGCGACATACATCACTTTTATTTATTTACAAACTCTCCTCCCGACACAAGGCACAGAATAGACATCTTTATCTCTCTGGATGGGCTTAAATTGCATACTCTTCTCGAAATAACTCTAACTCTCAATCTTCACCAACAAGATTTTCTTAAAGAAAAATATAATATATATATTTTACTTTTTAATAAGGAAATGCTTGCAGGTACTTGCTCTCTATTTGTATTCGCTTTTAATTTGCAGGGCACTTAAAAAATTATATAAAATCGATATCAATCCGATTTCCAGTTTATTAGCTTTTTAATCACAGACTCCAATTTCACCAGTAGCCAAGTTTTTACGCTTCGTATCTGATCTGAGACTGGTTTATAAATTATGAATCAATAAAAACCACTTTGTTAGCAACTTTGTAATATCACTTTTTGGTTTTAATTGATATGTCCGAACTATGAAATATCTTTTGGTTTATCTGTAAGATTTTCAGCTTATGATATAATTTGAAAAAATATACTGCAGGTACACTGACTGAACTCTATAAGCATGTTTTAAGTTTAAACTTATTAGATCTATTTAGCCTCATTCGTTGCAGCTTTTCCTTGTATATTCCCTTTAAAAAGAGTATAAAACGTGGCCTCTTTCATGCAGCTTCTTTGGCTCAATGTTTATGTGAGGGATCAACAAAAGGATACAGAGACACACACAGGAGCTGAGGCAAACATTTTCTGCAGCTGCAGCTGGCGCATAATGAGCGCAAAAACATCCTGTGCTGATTGTCCTTGCTCACTGAGAACAAATTATGCAGCTTTCTAGTACTAGTTGAGAGATAAAAGTAGAGATAAAATGTTGTTATTGTTTGGAAATGCATTTAATTCTTTCAAAAATCTCCCACGGCCAAGGCAACTATTTTAAATTGATTTAACTAAAATTTGCTTCTTAAAAAAAAAACTCCTACCAAATTAATTTGATGCCAATTCTTCCTGTGCATCTCTCTTGGTTCTCTTGGTTCATATTTTGCAATGCTTGCCAAGGCAAGACTTGTGCGCTTTTAGCGACGAAAGCAAAGTTTCCTTGCCCGCTCTTCATATGATTTTATTTTATCCTGTGTTTGCTGACTTTTGAACGCGGCCAGGACATGAATGCGAATGTGGATGTGCCCCGGGTCGTCGGTGCTCGGTCCTCGGTCCTCTCATGAGTTCAGTCGGCGTGTCGCCAGTTTTGTTGACTCCCCGTCGAGTTTTAGCGACATGTGTCGCATTCTTCGCATCCTGCCAAAGTTAAATGGATCTCGTAATTGTTGTTGCCCTCCCTCCCCTCGGATGGTTTTCTTTCGTATTTTATAGAAATTGCGGTTTAATTGCTGCATTTTAAAGCCATTG
>VNJZ01000297.1:0-12148 GCA_008042795.1 Drosophila asahinai | reverse complement strand
CTTTGCCCTTCGAAATTTAAACTGGGATTCTGAAAGATTCTTACCGAGTTACCGGCATAGGCTTAAATTAATCGACCTTCCGTCCCTACATCATCGCCGAGTTTGCAGTGGAGCGATCTTCGTCCACAAGCTCCTTCTTGGCCTTATCGACTCGCAATTTTTATTAAATAATGTTGATATTGCTGTCCCTTCAAGATTTACTCGTTCTTTCCGTCCTTTACGTTTGCCTATATGTAAATCTAATTATGCACAGCACGATCCATTTAATGTTTTATGTAAAAATTTCAATGCTGTGAACCATATAATTTCTAACGAATCAATCGAAGTCATTACAAATAATATTTACAAGTTTCTTGAGTCGTCCGAACTGTAATTTTGTTAAGTTTATAGTTTTAAGCCTTATTGTTTAGAATTTAAGTATAGCTGTGCTAACAGATATTTGTTATGCAATAAATAAATAAATATTATTATTAATTTCCCCGTAAAAACATATCATATGTGTATTTTTCCCGCACTTCCCAGACGATTTTTAGACCTTTGATTTTTACGGTCCCTGAAACAAAGTCGAAATGCCGGGAAAGGAAACATATAACTTATGTTTTAAATTTATTATTGACAGTTCTACCAATAATATAATTATTCAAAAAGAAAATGATCACTTGCACCTCCCCAGGCCGATTGCGCTGTGCTGATTGTGGCCGCCTGAATCGGTGTTCTCGAGGCTGGCATCTCGAAGGATGCCCAGACCTGCGAGCACCCTTTGCTCGCCATCACTGAGTGAGAATCAGTTGATGTCGTCGTGAACAAGGTGGACTCGTCCGATCCGCCGTACATCAACAATATCGGCAACAGATCGCAGAGTTAAACACCAAGAACCTGATCGATGCCCTCGTCGCAATCCTGCCCACTGCCCGTTCCACCAACATGACCACAACACAGAGCAGCAAGCAACTGCCCTTTCCACCAACATGGCCACAACACAGAGCAGCAACCAACTACCCTACATCTTTATGCACCCACCACGAGCCGAAAATTGCTGGAATAGCAGGCAGAACCTATCCTGAACCAATAGGATAATATTTCAGCAAATGCAAAAATTTAAATTCTTCCAACCAAAGAAGTTTCGTCGGATACGACTGCTAAATCCAGTCGAGGCCGCCTAATGGGCCGCTGGATAAGTGGATACCCAGAAATTGATAATGGACACTGAGCAACGCAACACCCTTCTTACTCCATTATTGATCTTTTGTAAACTATATTTCATAATAAAACATCTTTTGTAGCATGTATTATAATTTAAATTGATTATGTGGATATGTATGTTTACTTTTCACTTGAGTAAAAAGAAGAAGAGGCTGACGGTCGACGGTAGATGGTGTAATGTGAACATGAATTCCATTTTTCACCATCTTCTCATCGTTCCTCCGAAAACCACTGCAGTGTGAATTGAGCTTCACGCGAAAAAAACACAAACTTTTTTTTCTTCAAATAAGCGTTATTTTATATATTGGAGTTCGTATGCTTTATTTTGTATTATTCGCTAAAAATGTCAATTTATGTGGAAAATTAAAAATTTGATTAAAACATGTTGTATTATCTTAAAGATACTTATATACTAACATTGTTATTTTGATGTATAATTATAATATATTTTGATTATTTTTTGTTATTACGATTTATGTATTTACGATATAAATTAACTTCCATTTTATTGGGTTAATTCGCTGCAAAACGGGCCACTTTTCAAAAATTTGTTGTGGCGAAACGGCTGGAACTAGATTATTTATTTAAATGACATATGTATAAGTTGATATTTAGACAATTTTCTAAAAAAAAATTATGAAAAAATATGCATATTTATGGGAGTTATGGGGTATCTCCTGAGGCCCCTCCAAATAAAGTTGATTTGCGGTGTACATCCTTACTGTCCACAGAATCGTTCGATATGAAAACTAAAATATGCATTAGTTAAAGAATAATTGGCAGGAAATATCACCGTGGAGTTTTTCTATTTTCGATTTTTTTTTTTTCGATTTTTTAAGAAAGTTTGAATTCAAAAAATCCAATTCTTCACTAAAAAAAAAAGTTTAATTGTTAAATAAAATATATAATAAAAAAATAAATTTAAAAAAAAAAACACGACGGTGATACCTGGAGAATTAGTTGCAGAAGCTGTGGTCAAGTAGATTTTTAGTAATCGTGTACACCGACTTTAAAAATGGCACTTTTCAGGGGAGCGCTTTAAAGTTTTGACTGCCCATACATCTAACATAGAATGACCTCCATTCTTCGTTATTTTTTCTCCGATCGATGTCAAATTTTGACTTTATGTTCTTCAGATGTTGGGCATTCATATAAGAAATTAAAATAAAAAGTGGCGAAGAAAATTAAATAAAGAAATTTTTGTTGACATTTGATACACTTGAATTTAGGTCCAATTAAATTTGCAGAAAAACCCATTTCAACCATTTTTGTTTACATTTTAATAAGCCACAGCTAACAGATCTGCTGTTATTGAATGGCGGATGGTGGATGTGCTCAGTGGGAATGGGGGCTTCACATTTGTAAAAAATCCCTACTGTTTCGCACGGATGAACTGTGTGGGAAGAAGGTATTAGTTGTATAACTCGTTAAGAATTTTTTCTGCAATTAAAGCTACGTACTCACTAGCGCTAAGATTTAGTCACCAAATGAGTGCGAGCGAGAGCTAAATACACAGTTTCGGCCTTTTTATAAGCTACGTACTCAGACACGAGAACTGTGTTTCTAAGGAGTGAGAGACATTTAGAATTCGTAGAGCGGGGTGCCGAACAGGATAAAAAAAATTATTGAACAGGAATTAGGCGTATTGAGTCAGGGTAAATTATTCATAATGGATTACACTAGTTTACACTCAAAGTGCTCCAAGCCTGTTGATGCGAAATTCTGGTAGAGTTGAATCCCCAGATCACGAAAATGGCTTTAATTTTTTTTCTAAGGATACGTTTTTTTAAAGATTTTTGGATAGTATTTGAACGATTGGGTGCGAGACCTAGAATATTGATTAGATCCTTATTATTTAGTGAAGATTCATGTTTCTAGAATATATTAGGCATAATACTATTTTTTGGCTTCTTATCGATACAAAGACCACCACCATAGTCTTCTTTCTAATTAGTTGGCAATAGCAGTTCGCATATAAAGGCGATAATTTAATTATTATCTTACTTCAACTTAATTTTGTAAATTTTTGTTTATTTAACAAAATGTAGATTTTTTTTCATAGTTTAATCCGACTGTTTATCACATCTAGCAAAGTTAAGGCAGTCCTCCGCCGTCAGGCTCGAATTTCAGGCCTATTTTCAAAAATGCATTGTTAAAGAACTACTCAAGATAATTTCATGGTTTTTTTTATTGGATTTGTACATTTTACGACTTTAAAACCATATAAGCAATTATTATGTCGGGTTGTTGCGGCGTCCTTGAGATGACCTTGAAAATTTTAATAGCTGACTTTGTGGCACGTTTTTAGCGATGTCAATGTTTGAAACCGAAAAATTGAAATTGATTATTAATTAGTGTTACGATGGCTATGTTTGGTATTGGGCGATTTTTGATTTTTCGAAAATTGCTAAAAATACACAACTTTTAACAAAAAAGTGAATTTTCGACCATGTTTTTTGGTCTTTTGGAGGCTGTAAAATTTTGAAAAATCAAAAATTCAAAAAACTGGTAATACCAAACATAGCGACATGTTTTCTGAACAATTTAAAAAAAGAATTAGTCGAATCGGATTAAAATTGCTAGTAGAAGTCTTACCAAAAAGTTTAAAAAAGTCAACTTTTGGGGAAACGCGTTTGAAGATACGCCGAGCGATCAAAACGGACGCAGGTGCGTGCGTTCCAGACACCGAAAAACCATGAAGGAATGTTTTTTTACAAAACGCTTTTAAGGGCGTGTTACTAATATCGTCTACTTCAAAAATATGCAAAAAAAAAATCGATTTTTTGAAACCGCGACGGCGGAAGACTGCCTTAAACATTGTACTTATTTTAAATAATATAATAATAATCTATGTTTATTTTGAGGAGGTGTGTAGGAATATCCCTATTAAAATAGTGATGAGTCAAAAGAAACAAAGATATCGTTTGTGAGGTGAATAGATACACAACACGATCGAGGTGGATTCCTCATGTTTACTTTTACCACCTCTAGCTTCTCTTCCCTTCTTTTGTGAGCCTTTGAACAGACAAGTCGTGCATATTGAAAACAGAATTAAAAAGTAAAATCTAAATCAAAGTGTTTTATTATATTGGGCTGGTTTCTTAACACTTTCCATTAGCCTTAAATTGTGAGCAGTTGGATTTGACGGTTAGCAACAGTTAATTTTAATGTGTGGGTTTTTAGGTATATGTGGTATATGGTGGATGTATACAGAGTCTTAGGGACTATGGGTATGTCACTAGGATTGTGGATATGTCACTATATATATAACCGTGTTCAGGTGTGAACAAACAAAACTTATTTCACTTTTTGATTTTAGATGATTCTATCACTTGGTATCGATTTCACCGCGGGACTCTTTTTTTTTAAGGACCATTGGCGGATTAGCTGCAAGGCCAAGAAAAAAAAAATGATTACAAAAAAATATCTTAAAATTAAAAAAAAAAAAATTACAAAAAAACTATTTTTTTGTTAACTTTAAAAGATGTGAAAAATTATAGGAAAACATTAACTCCTCTTACAACAAAAAATACCAAATGAATACTTCCGATAGCCTGACTGTATAAAACCCCTTAATTTACCTGTGTTAAATCCGAATAGCTATTCAATTGATCGTTCATGTTTAAAATATACTGTTTCATTTTTAGTGGCAACTTCAACTTGTAATGTATTGTTGTTGCATTCAATTTTCATCGTGTTATGAAGTTCTTACTCCCTAACATTATTATACCCATGCAGGGTATTATAATTTTGTCCAGAAATTTGCAACTCATTGAAGGAAGCATCTCCGACCCCATAAAGTATATATATTTTTGATCAGCATAACCATCCGAGACGATTTAGCCATGTCCGTCTGTCTGTCCGTTGCTATAATATATAATGGACCGATTCTGGCTGTTCCGACATTTATACTAGCTGCAACAGAAATAAAACTATCTGAAAAGTTTCAATCAGATATCTCAAAAACTGAGAGTCTAGTCTGCGTAGCAACGGAGAGACAGATATGTCTTTTTCTTAGCTTCGTACTCCTTAACGACAACATACTGAGGGCAGATAAACGGCAGAGCATATTGTGTTAAATAACTCGTCAGGTACATTTATTTTGAAAAGCAAGCTAGCTTTCGATGGTGTCGGTCGTGTTTTTTGCTCGCTCCTACGATTATTTTGATTCGCCTGTAAAGAGTCATTTAAAATTGTTGTCTTTGGTTTTATTAAAATCACCCGGGAACGTTTCTTTTAATTGCGTTACCATCGGACCGCAAAAAGTTTCTACCTTGCCAGTCTAACAATTTATAAATTTGCATATACTGTCCTCATACAAAAGACCGCTTAGCGTTTTCTATGTCAATTTTGGTCGCAGAATTCGAATCTGTCAACTTTTTTGGCGTTACTTTTATAGTTAATGAGTTATTGGTATACGTTTAAGAAACTAAGGGTCCCTTACCAAAGTAGCTCCTGTGAGAAAATACCTAATTAATTTAAATGAATTGTAGCTTAAAATGTTGTTTTCTTAATACGTTAAATTATTAATACACAAAAAGGTTAACAGTCAGTCAAAAGCTGGTAAATACTTCAAAATTTTATTAGAATAGCTAAATTTGTAGTTATCGCATTGCCGTGTATCGATATTAAACTAACGAAATTGAGAGTGTTCGGTCAAACTTGAGCTTTCCCTCAGCTGGTCTCTCTTTAGACCCAATAATGTAAACATATTCTCAGTTAATACCAGACTACATATATGCACTCTGTTAATGTTCTGAGAAGCTTCTCGTTTATTCTCTTACGCAATTAAATTGCGTGCGAAATAAGAAAATGCATATACACTAATTCATAAACATACAAACAAATTATAATAATATACCATTATGTTAAGCTCCCTGTAAATTTATTTTGAATAAAATCGTCTTTACAAATGAATTACGAATTTAAGAATGCTTTTATATTTGTATTATTTTTTAAAAATTTTAATTTGGATATCTAAAATTGGTTTAAACTACTACTCGCTACCTAATTTTCAGCAATTATATCGTAGAACATTAGAGCGAAATCTAATTTTTACAAAATTAAAAAAAAAAGTACTAATTTTAAATATTAAAAAAATTTTTTTTGGTAAATTTGTTTTTTTTTATAAGTGAATTAAACTTGATAAGAACAATTACAATGGCTCCTCTATCACGATTAGTTGTTTGATCGCCATTTTGGTCTTTGTTACCCCACTGTGCATCGCTTGCCGCGAGATCGAAAATGAAATGCGTACATTTATGCGGCAGATCCGAAATGGTTTTCTTGATGTACATACGTAAGGATTTAACAGCCCTTAACGAAAAATTCATTGCCGTCGAGTCTCAGTTTCATGGCCTCAAACTCTTAAGTGAGTCGCCCAAGAGATAAATGCCACACAATGTGGCCTGTATGAATCTTATTGGAACATCTACTGCAAGTACGTTGCCTATGTTTTCTTTAACTACTTCACAGGATCAGTCGGGCCAAGTTGCTGCCCTCCAGCAACCTGAACCTAATGGATCGCCCACACATTGTTCCGGACTTCAGACTGATTTTGCGGAAGTCGTCTCACCGGAACCAAATGGATTTTTTACATCAAACAACTTGTTAAATTCTCCAGCCGTGATCGATAACCGACCGACTCCCGTACCAGCTGCAGTGGAGGCAATTGCATCTGCCTTACCATCGGCCTCGTCGCAGACTACACTGGCTCCGATCGTGGCTACTCCTAGTTATGGCACTAAACATCTAACTGGAGTTGCTCAACGCACGATTGCTGGAGTGCCTCCGACTAAATCGGTGTTTGTGTCACGCTTAAACATTAAAACCCACCTTAGCAACAAGTTAAACCTTTCAGCAACTGATTTCTCTGTCACCAAGTTTTATTTTAAATTGAGACGTAACATATCTTCTTTTAAGATTGATCTTTCTGATTTGATTCTACCAAGAGTTCTTGATACCAAGATTGGCCAAAGTTTGTCATTGTACATCAGGTGTTCCCCAAGGCATTCACCTTGGTCCTGTCCTGTTTGGTCTGTTCATAAACGACTTGACAAATAATATTCACAATTCACAAGTGCTTATGTACGCGGATGACGTGAAGCTGTGTTTAAATCTTACGAGCCCCTTGTCGCACCTTCGGCTTCAGGAAGACTTAAATAACCTCAGTACATGGTGTAACGATATGTTGTTCCTTAACCATTCTAAATGAAATTTCATGTCATTGTATCGTAAAGACCCTTTCCGTACAAATTACTCGTTGGGAAGAAGCGTATTGGAACGTATTTATAAGGTTACCGATCTTGGAGTATTATTTTGCCGAGCACATTATCATAACAGTAAATAAAGCTGGGGGTGTACTTGCTTTTGTTAAGCGTTGGCCAAAGGAAGTTGATGATCCCTACATAACCAAGCATCTTTTTATACCCTTGCATAGTGTATTATAATTTTGCCATGATATTTGCAACGCAGTTAAGGAGGCATCTCCGACCCCATAAAGTATATATGGTTTCTACGCGAACTAGTCTCTCAGTTTTTGAGCTATCGAGCTGAAATTTTGAGCATAGTCTTATTTCTTTAGCACGCAGTATATATGTCGGAACGACCGAAATCGGACTACTATATCCTATAGCTGCCATAGGAATGATTGCGAAATTAATGTAAAAAAAATTTTAACTTCTCTGTTTTTCAATGTATTTCTATAAAATTTGAGATGTAGCAGTTTTTTATGCTTCTAGAATTACGGTTTTAGTTTCATTAAGTTCGGACCACTATATCATATAGCTGCCATAGAAGCGATCGGTCGATTTATATGAAAATGTAAAACTATACATGTAAAATGTAAAATTTACAAAATTCGATATTTTTTCAACATTACTAAAATGGTTCGATTTTCAATGATCCAATTGCAGACTGCAAGGGTATACCAACTTCGGTTTGCCGAAGTTAGCTTTCTTTCTCGTTTCTTCTCTAGTCCGCCCCATACTTGAGTATTGTTCATGTGTATGGTCTCCCCAATATCAGGTTCATCAAGCTCTACTAGTCAGTGCAGAAACAGTTACCACCGCACGCCGCGAGACTGTGGCTCTTAAACATTCTGGATCGGAGAACTTGCCACGGAGTTCTTTTCTTCCATAAACTTATTCAGGGACAAATAGATTCTGCTGCACTGCTAAGCCGAATACAGTTTTGTGTTTCGGCCAGAACGTCACGATAATTCCGGCCGATATTTTTGGAAATATGCAGGAAAAACTTCGATTGCCATCATCCGTCTCGCGTTCTTTGCACACATAATGAATTAAATCGTCTTTTGTCTGCCGATTGTCTGACTATTGGACATATCCTAAATGCGTTGTATCTTTAGCTTTGTTATAAATCTAAAATATTAATTGTATACCATTAGATTAAGCCGTATATATGTACTAGCAGATATTTGCTACTTTCTAATAAAATGAAATTAAATATCCCTAGAAAATATTTCAATTGATTCACCTTAATGTTATCGGGTTTGCTTATGTCTTGAATATAGACTGTAACATCTTCAGATGTTTGAGACGGGTGAATCCGAGAGACAAATATATGCCTCGTTGGTGGTACCGCAATAAATGCTTTTGGCAACACAGACTGGTTGGCTGTATTACCAATTTCGGCCGGTAATCCAGGCCTGTCACCCTGGGGAGCATAGAAACGATCGGTTGATTTATATTAAAATGTAAAATGCTACATGTAAAATGTGTAAGTAAATTTACAAACTTTGATATTTTCTTAAGTTTACCAAAATGCATCGATTTTCAATGAATCAATTGCAGACTGCAAGGGTATACAAACTTCGGCTTACCGAAGCTTCCATCCTTTCTTGTTTGAAAATTATATACCATAACCAATTTTAATAAAATTTTTTAATACAATACAATCCCCACAACGCTATCGATTCAATTTTTCATCTGTGCCTCTGGTTTTACTAAAGCTGAGCCTTTGCGATCTTTGCGTTTCTTATTGTCTTTACTATTGCTGTACTTTCTGACTCTCAATTTCCCACAGCACTAAGGGCTGCTAAGTTAGGTACCAGTGGTAAAAAACCACCAACTTTGGTGACTGTTATAAGTCGTGCAATTACAACATTTTTCCTACATCACATTGAGTTAAATACTGCTTTGCGTGCAACTTTTACTGCATTCAATAGCCTTTTTAATTATTAAAGCAAGAGAATTTTTACTACTTTCTTTTCCTGCTGCTTTGTTCCCATCCTACATTTTTTCTTTAACATATTTAGTGACAAACATGATGAAGCTAATGTTTGTCACTAAATATGTTAAAGCTTGCTCAGCAATTTTAATTAAAAACCGAGTCTGCTCTATGTCTTTACTATTTGAATACGCTATATCGTGTTCCCTACAAGCCTCATCCAAACCACTGATACCGCAATCACTACATGCTTTCTCTAGCTTTGCACCTGGTCCGCAGTAATTGTAGCTAGGTAAATGAGCCTCAAGGTGCAAACCGTTTATTATATTATTTTCGAGACCAGTATCTTGTTTGACATTTGATTTACGACTGATTATATTATCAAATAAAAACACCTCTTAACGAGGTGAGATTAAAGTGACGATGACACATTCAACCCAAAAAAATTATGATACCAAATTTTGTGACGATTAATAGTTATTTAAACAAAATAATTTAAAAAGTTTTTAATTAGTTTCAAAATCGGCACGCTGCCTGTTTTGCCTTTTTTAATTTTTCAGCTACGTGCCGATTTTGAAACTAATTAAAAACTTTTTAAATATTTTTGTTTAAATAACTATTAATCGTCACAAAATTTGGTATCAGAATTTTTTTGGGTTGAATGTGCCATCGTCACTTTAATCTCACCTCGTTAAGAGGTGTTTTTATTTGATATCAGAAGTTTTTTAAATGACATATGTATGTACATACATAGGTCTTCCATTGTTGTTATAAGTTTTTGTTAGAAACTCAAATGGGAAAAATTAACAACAAAAAATGCATATACGAGGTTAGCTTTATGGAATCATTGCTACTAATTTTGATGAGAAAGCGAATTTTCGGAGATGTGTTATACCCCGAAATATTTCAAGGTCTATACGGCCTATAAAAATCGTAAAAGCTATTAAAAAAAAAATTTAATCTTAAAAAAAAAAATATTTTTATTCTAAATTCTTAATTATAATATTTAGAAAATTGTTGTCAGGGCTAAGTAATTATCATATCAAAATACTTTTCCAACGACATATAGCACGTTTCTGTAACTTTAGTCGTTCAGAAGTTATGGGCGCGAGAAATTTCCTGTTTTCCCGCCAAAGTAGTGGAAAAAGCAAAAATTAGAATAAATTAAAAAAAAAATTCTAACGATTTCTTTTAAATTTAAATTATATTAAATTTTTTTTGATGGCTTTAAATTTTATTTCATTGTGGACGTCTCTAAATGACTCTACATGAGTTTTTACATAAATGTATGTATAGTGCATGTAAAAGGTTAGGTATATGGGATCTTTGCTACTAATTTTAATGAGTAATATCTCGAGAAAGCGAATTTTTCGAGATATGTGTTATATACCAAAAGTTGAGGCATATCCAGGGCTATATGGCCTTGAGTGACTATCAAAATCGTTAGAGCCATTTTTAAGAAAACTTAAAAAAATAAAAAAAAAAAATTTATTTTAATTATAAATTCTTAAATATTATATTTAGATAAATTATGTCAAGGCAAAGCTATTATCATTTCAAAATACCTTTCATCCTGTAGCTTTAGTCGTTTAGAAGTTATGGGCGCGGGAAATCTGGCTTTTTTAGCTGTTTTCCCGCCAATCTAGCGGGAAACCCAAAAAGTCGTAGAACAAAAAATGTTCAGCTCGAGCTGTTTAATAAAATAAAAGTAGTTCCAGAACTCTAAAACAAAAAAATCGACACACAGACAGACAGACAAACAACAGGACAAACGTTTTCATTTCAGTTTATTGAATATCTTTTGAACGGAGTATCGGATCAGGATGATCGAGGTGTCATTCGACGCGTATTTAAAGCTAGATCACAACAACATTAAAAATGTTGGGATTTTTGCTCCACCGGCCCCAATAGCTCGAATTTTCAAAATTTTTAATTTCGCACTTTCACTCCCATTTCTCCTAAACTAATCCGTTTTTGAAAAATCTTAGTATGCAGTTTCAAAGAGGATTACAATACCTTTCGATCAAGATATAAATGGTTCTGATCGGACTATCGTAGCAGATTTTCAATTCTACGGCTGTATATAGTAGTCTCCTTGCGCACCACAGTCTCGGTGCTCATCGTCACTACGTGGTCTGCCGTCCACAGTGATAAAAAAATTTTACCCATTTTATAACAATTTTAATTATCGAATCTTCGTCATTAAATGAAGTACTTAACTCCAAAAGAGGCGTTTATTAAGGCAAAATAAAACCATTATAGTCAGAAACATTGATGGGACGACACTTAAGGAACCGTCACAAATTGAAGATGAAATTGACGACATTTTTATACCCGGTACCCATAGGGTACAAGGGTATTATAAGTTTGTGCCAACCGAGAATGTATGTAACAGGCAGAAGGAGGCATCTCCGACCCCAGCAAGTATATATATTCTTGATCAGTATCACCAGCCGAGTTGATTTAGCCATGTCCGTCTGTCCGTCCGTGTGAAACAACAGATCTCAGAGACTATAAGAGCTAGAGTTACCAAATTTGGTGATAACATTGGAATCTGTTGCACGCAGATAAAGTTTGTTTTAAAATTTGGCCACGCCCACTTCCGCCCTCAAAAATCATAAAAAACGTTAAATAAGCTATACTCGTTTTTTCGGGTAAAAGTGATTAAATACAAAAAATGAATAAAACAGAGCGGACGTTTCCTGAAAATTTCAGTAAAATCGGATGATGAACATGGGAGATATTAGCAATAAGGTTC